>CABHPP010122492.1:50618-69155 GCA_902168425.1 Peromyscus attwateri | reverse complement strand
CCCCAACCCACCCACCCCCCCATTCCTACCTCCTCCAAGGTAAGGCCTCCCATGGGGAGTCAGCAGAGCCTGACTCATTCAGTTGAGGCAGGTCCAAGCCCCTCCCCCTGCACCAAGGCTGTGCAAGGTGTCCCACCGTAGGCAGTGGGCTCCAAAAAGCCCGCTCATGCACCAGGAATGGATTCTGATCCCACTGCCAGGGGGCCCCTTAAGCAGATTGTGCTACACAATTGTCTTGCCCATGCAGAGGGCCTAGTTCAGTCCCATGGAGGCTCCACAGGTGTTGGTCTACAGTTCATGAGTTCACACTAGTTTGGTTTGGTCATCTCTTCAGGTTTCCCATCATGATCTTGATGAACCTTGCTCATAGAATCCCTCTTCTCTCTCTTCGACTGGACTGTGGATCTCTGCATCTGCTTCCATCAGTTGCTGGATGAAGGCTCTATGATGACAGTTAGGGTATTCACTGATCTGATTACTGGAGTAGAAGGTCACCCCTCTTAATCCTTTCAAATAGTGCCACTCCCTGGTGAACAAGTATTCAAATCTGTGAGCCTTTGGAGGCCATTCTTATTCAAACCACCACAACTAGCGTGCACTTTGGTATGCTAATAGGCACCCCAGATAGTCAAGCACCTCTTCTGACAGTGATGAAGAAATAGCTCCTTTGGTGGAAGGGAAGAGGCCCCAGAATGTGGAGAGAGAGCCTGTGCACTGCCATCTTGCTCTCTCTTCCCTCAGACTGCACATCTCTGCCACCTTTTTCTCCTTCAAAGGCAAAGGCTAGTGTTGTTCACACCCTGTAGTGTGTGTGTCAATGGCAAATCCCCCAGAGATCTCCTCTCTGTGGCATTCTTGTTGTTGGCCTCCAGGTGACGTCTCTGCAAGCTGCTTATCCCCTGTCCTCGGTGGTGACCCTTGAGCCTGCCTCTGCCCTGCCCCCCTCCCCCAGCAGCCTTTGGGTTGGAATCTGTCCTAGGTTCCTCTCTGTTGCTGTGACAAAAACATTCTGACCAAAAACTACTCAGGAGAGGAGAGGATTTATACACCTTACACTGCCAGGTCATGGCCCATCGCTGAGAGAAGTCCAGGAGGAAGCCATGGGGGAACACTGTCTTGTAGAGGCCAGGACCACCTTCCAGGGGTGAAGTCCTTGACAGTGGGCTGGGTCCTTCTGCACGAATTAGTAACCAAGGCAATATTCCCATAGACATTCCCACAGGCCGGTCTGATCTAGACCACTCCCCATCAAAGCTTTCCACTCAGATGGCTCTAGGCTCTGTCAAGTTAACAGTTCCCTTACCAACAACTCTCTGTGGCTCTCTACCACTTTCAACCCAGAAATAGCCTAACAAGGTTCATCCTCCTGGCTCTGTCTGATCCTTTCTGACCCCTCTCCTGGCCCTGATGTCCTCAAATATTCTGGTTTCTTCTTCAGATGGGTGCCAAAGCCCCTAGATATCATGGCCTAGCTTGGTGCTTAGGAAACATGTTGCTTCTTCATTTGGAGGGCAGAAGAAATGCCTTCCCTCCTGTGAACTTGAGAATAAACTTGTAGGGGTGAAAGCCACCGCATTAGGTTGATGTCTCTCTCTTCACATCTTTCGGGGATGCAGTGGTGACTCTGGGACACAATGGTATCGCCTATCATCCTTAGCTTTGTGTGAAATTAAAGACAACAGAAGAAGTCACCTGAGGATGTATAATATGGAAATTGTTATAAGTATAAAAGCATATAATTGTATTATTAATTAGCACACAAAATTATTATAATTTCCATAGGTTACTATGAAGTAGATTGTGGTCATCCCCTGATATCCACGGAGGATGGCCAAAACACCCAGGAATGCCAAAAGCCTCCGGCCTTTTCTGTGATATGGGTGCTGTTTGCATGGAGCCTTGTCTGCAGCCTCCCACACACCTGAAATACTTTCTGGGTTATTTATAGCACCCAATACTGCACGAATTCTTTTAAGTCATTGCTATGCTCTATTGTGTAAGAAACAGTGACAAGGGAAAGTTCTGTACGTGCTCAGTCTTATATTTTTAACATTTGTTTTGTTTTTTAAATCTGGAATTGGTTGGACTGTAGATGTGGAACCCAAGGAGCTTGCAGTATCTGGATTATTTGCTCGTCTTACTGAGGTCTACTTTCATTACTAAAATACTGTGAGACTTACCCAAATATTCTTTTATGTAGTAGCCTTGTAATTAGAGAAAACCAAGTCCTCAGTGACCCAACAGGAGTCCTCACACACAGGCACACATGCTGGCAGGCAGCACACACACCTGAGCTAGTCACTCAGCAGTCACATGGCTTTCTCCTGGTGTCCTGCTGCTCAGACTTCTCATGCAGAGCTCACAGCAGAGCTAAGTCAATGAATAACACCAACAGTTAGTGTTCTTTTCTTGAAAAATGACAGAAATCACTTTAAAATGGCTTGTAAATTCAGACACTTTTTTGTTTTGTTTTTCAAGACAGGGTTTCACTGTGTAATAGCCTTAGTTGTTCTGGAACTCACTCTGTAGACCAGGCTGGCCTCAAACTCACAGAGATCTGCCTGCCTCTGCCTCCGAGTGCTGGGATTAAAGACAGCTGCCACCACCCAGCTAAATTCAGACTCTTTTAATTGTAAGTAGAAGCTAAGTCAAACTAACTTTTAAAATATAGGAAATGTCCATTGCATGGCTTTAGGAAAAGCTCAATCCAGGTTTACACCAAAAATCCAGTTTCTGTTTTACTTTTATTTGGTGTCACTTAAGAATAAAAAAGAAAACATTTTTCTCAAAGCTCCTAGAAACTTTTCTCAACAGCTAGATCAGCTGACAACAGGCAGTGTGGACGATTCTGCACAAAGCTCTCCAGGAGAGCAGGCTAGACCAATCGGCCTCAGTCTGGCCTTCTCCAGAACCTAGGTGTGAGATCAGGTCTACCCAAAACATATGGCTGTAAAGGTGGTGTTAGGAAAAAGGTTGTAAAAATAAAAGGAAACATGCAAATGTATTATCAGGACATGGTGATGAGTTGGGGATGTTTTGACTCAGGACGGAACGGATCTGACATTGAGTGCTCCACTACGGGTCTTGGCATACTGGCTCCCTGCTTAATTCTTCTTTTTAGGCCTCTGCTTGTCTTCCTAAAGAGAAAAAGCCAAGGCCATTTTCCATGAAAGAGAGCTTCCAGTAGCTACCAGTTCACACGCTACAGCTACCCACACAGAGGACTTTAACTCTCACTGGGTCCAGACGCCACATGACCAGAACAGCTCCTGAGTCGCAACACTTCATGTGGCCAGCTGTTCCAGGGACTTGGTGTGGAGGATTCACAGGGAGGTACACAGCTGTCACTCCACCTGTTTGCACAAGCAGTAGCTGCTGGGGCGATCACAGTGCTGAGACCGGTCGACGTGGAGGGAAAAAGGAGCTGCAAAACACACAGGAGTGTAAGCACGCAGTGATGAGCTGGGGCAGTACCTCAGTGGTCCACATTTGTGGCAGATGCTCCTGATGACTGGACAGTGTGCTAGCTAGTGTCTCTCTACTTAAACTGAAATTTGACTCTTGTAAACTATATGTGGCTGTTTCTGCACTGACTTATGCTACCTAAAGCCACTCAGCTCCCGTCCGCACGCCCCTTGATCTCTCTGTGTGAATGGCATTCGCTATTAAGCTTTCTTTCTTCCACCGTACGTATCTCGGTTATTTCTAATACCTATTCTGAATCACTACAATCGTTTTTAACCACAAATTCTGATCATTTTGGTCTCATCAAACAGTCGTCTTCTTTTATTATGTGTGGTCTTATTTGCATAATTTTGACTGAGCTCGTGAAAGCAGCTGTTACTTAATTTCGGTTCCTGGAGATGAACGCGCTGTTAAACTGTAAATGGATTTTCTTATTCCCAGGTTTTAGATTGCAAATCTCAACATTTCTGCCTAAGGGCTTTTCTCCACTGAGGTCAGGCTCCCTCGAGAATTGGTGGTATAGCTGGGCTGAAGGGACCCAAGACACAGCCCCAGAATGTATTTCCAGGGAGGAAAAATATAAATTATCCTCATCATTCGATGGCAGAGCCAAATGACCCCAGTGGAACCCCGTCCTGCTTTCTTTACTTTGTTCTAGAAATAGACCCTACCCTGAGAGGCCAGCAATATAGTAAAGGATGCAGACCCAGGGTCTGCCCAGCAGCCATCAGTCAAAACAGCTACATCCAGAATCCACCTCTTCCCCGGATCTCTGACTTGGTGTTTTTCTTTCCTTGGGCTAAGGGTGCATTCTCATGGGTGTTTCTGCGCATGAGCTTAGGAGAAACTTCAGAATCCAGTGAAGCACACCATCCCCTCTGTAACTGTGCCCTGCTTGGCCTCCCCTTGCCTCTCTGTGAGACTCCAACACTTCCTTTCTGTCTTTGTGAATCTTTGATGCTGGAGAAGGAAATCCTGCTCTGCTAGGGCATCCAAGCATCTTTAGTGACTCTTTCAAGTATTTCCTTTTGCTTTCCTGGGAATCCCTCCCTGGTGAGACCCTTGGTCACACTGTTCCGGCTTTTTTCTAAAGAGCAAAAGCTTTAGTTGCTACTTTAGTTCTTTAGTTGCTAATGGTGCTTTGTTCTTACCTAAAAATAAGCTTGCAAACCTTTTTAAAAAAATCTGTTTTCTATAAAATGCCAGGTAGCCATGTATGCTCCTTAAGGTCTACAGTTTGCTACAGTTTGCTCTTGTGACTGAGCAGTAGTCATACCACATTATCTTTGCCTGCACCGTTTGGGAGAGTGATAAACACTTAAAACAAATGCAAACACTTTGCCCATATTGTAAGAGCAGCAATTTAGGGATCAGAATGTCACCTCTATATCCTACAGCTAAAGTCTTCAGGGAACACCCAGATGTGTGGACTTAGGGAGTTTAACTTCTGCTAACCAAACTCACAGCAGACAGGGGAATTTACTCAATAGACATATGTTTATACAGAGAATAACTGGCCTCCTTACTCTACAGCCCCTTACAATACTACCTGAAACAGGTGATTCTAAGAAATGCCTCATAATCATAAGTGTTCTGTGTCTTGTATCCAAAAGAGGTCTTAGTCAAATGCAAGCCTCTATTTCAGAAAACATGCTGCAGACAACCTCTTCATGGAAACACTGCTTTGAATACAGGAGGAGGGAGGGAGGCCCAAAAGAATGTCAAGCTTGTGAGGTACAGAATAATTTTCCTAACAGAAGCAACAAGACTGGTTTCTTCCCCTGCACTGCCCCCTGGTGGTAGAAAGCCATCGGTGCGTTGGTGGAAACAGATGGGAGTAAGGAAGACAGACAAGTGAGAACCAGAAACAAGAGGCCGCAATTCAGCAAAGAAGGGAGGTGGGGCCCCCAAGGGGAGCTGCCAGCCTCCATGGAGCTCGTGGGGAGCCCTGCCCTGAAAGAGCTTCCTGTTCTCTGCTTTGTGGCCCTGTGAGAGGTGGCCACTGCTGCCCCACGCTGACCATTGCACTCTGTCAGTTCTGAGCTAACTTAGGATGGACGGCACCATCCACAGCAGGCAACTGGCAGAAACGTTAGCAGCAGAGCTCAGGGGCTGGCAGGAAGCTCCTACCTGGGAGCGTTTCCTTGGCCGGCTGCATGGACACTCCCAGAGAAGGCCCTATTGCTGTTTGTGATGTCCACCAGTCTCCAATGAGACACAGACAGCTTCAGTGAACATCACATGACCAAAGAGAGGAAGAGCAGAAACAGTTCTGCAGAAGAATGGAAGCCGGGAGGGGACAGTACAAGGCCTACCTCTGATTTCCTCCTCCACTAAGGAAAATCCACAAAGACAGGGAATTGTGTCGTTTGCAACGCCAAGGATAACTGATTTGGAAAGTCCAGTTTGGACATTGTATTATAAAATCAGCTTATCACAGCAGCTCTGAACTCATAAGTACAAGGGTGGAAAGCATCTGATGTGTAGGGAGTTCTCCCTGTGAGCAAGTTCCCTGTATGGGTAGTCCCCACCCTCAGGGAGACCTCTTGTGGAGGACACAAATATTGCAAAGTACCAGGGATCTTGTTTCAGGAGCAAAAAATAATAATGTTTTGTGCAAATGTACTCATATTCTTCCAAAATAGGAAAACGCCAGAACTAGAAAGACAACTACTGAATGCAAACTAGCTTTTGGATATTGTATTATTTCTTAAGAAATTTTTACTAAAACTGCAACCCTGAACTAATGAGATACTACAAACAGATCCTTGTTTGAAGGCTGTGAAAGGTAGGTGATGCAGACAGATGGTGTCACCAAGCAGAGAAGCGGGTCCCACTCGTCCCCAGACACACTCTCAGGAGACATTTTCCTGTTCTGCGATGGGGCCCAATGACCAACCAGGTGCTTGGCTACTCGGGGGCTTTGTTCTATAACCAGTTTGTGGTTTCTGGGGGCCCAGCAGAAACTCTGGGCTCTCTACCCCACACACTTTGCTCAGGAAACCTAAGGGTCCTGTCGTGATTGAAGAAGTGACATCCTGGGGTTCTGGAGTTTTCACAGAGCACGCTCAAACAGAGGTAGGAAGAAAGGCAGCGATAGGACCAGGGGCCCCAACACACAAGCTGTGGTTGCCTTCAGAGACAACTGCTCTTCAGCAAGTTTGAGATCGTTCCACAGAGACAAACACAGTGCTTTCATGTGGGCAAAGGGAGATTTATCAGACAAGTCTCTATGCTTTTGAAATGCTGGGTGAGAGGGAGGAAGTCAGGCTATAATCAGGACAGAATTGACAACAACAAAATCACATTTTGGCAAGTTCTCTCTTGTTGCAAGGGGCCTCTGGGCTGCTAGAGATGCCTCACAGATAGCCCCTGTCACCTGCTGGCTGGCCTCCAACTGCCAGGAGGCCCAGGGTGAGGAAGTCAGCCAGGCTCCTGAATCAAAGGTTGGGTGGTAGCCATCATGTTCTCAATCACATGACCAACTTGGTTCTTAGAGGACAAGGTTTGGAAACTTTGATGTGTCTGTCGGAAACCTCATTATGAGGGAAGTCGGGTGGTGTTTCTGTGTCGCCTGGTGTAGTGGGGCTGTAACACAGCTGCCTGGTCACCATCCTGAAAACCGTTTCCGTTCACATGGATGAATAGAAATCTGACTGACGGCCCCAAATATCACTGCCACGCTCACGGTTCCTACGGTATACAAGTGGAAGTCCATCTGTGTTTGAGTCTTTCTCCAAATACATGGGTGGGTCTGTTTGGAGAGAGATGGGGGGGATGGCAGGGATCTGAGCACGGGCAAGGAATGCCAGAGAGAAAGGCGCAGAGAATGAGGGCCAAACTGGATTTCACACACAAAGGCAAAATGCCAAGTGTAAAGCATCTGTGGGTGTGACCGACCTCAGTTTCCCCTCCTCCCTCTCAGTGACTTAACCTCACGCTTTAAGTTCTTTTTTAGCCCCTGCTCAGTCACACCTGTCAGATGACCACTGGACCTAGAAAATGGGTGTTTACAACTTGATTCTTGGGGTTAGGCAGTCCACCTCTTTCTGTTTCTTGTGTGAAATGGAGCCAATGCCACACCTTAGTTGCTCAATTCTTAAAAAAAAATCTAGCATTTTAACAATCCTAAAAGCTTGAATCATTTTTAAATCTGTGCATTTAACATGTCTCTTTTTTATCTCAAGGTGTTCTACATAATTGTATTTCTTCCAGTGAATGGACTCACAGAAGTGAAAAATAAAGACTTTTTTGTTCTTCCTCACAGGTTCATGTGAGTGACTGTGATAGAAGCCAGACTTCCTGTGGAGGCCTGATGTCCACTGCATAGAGGCTAAAGTGAGTCTTGGGACCCCCTCGGGCTCCTCCAGTGCAGCAGGCATGTAGTGCTTCTTTCCCGAGGTGCAGGCTGTAAGGGTGAGTTCCGAAATTGGAAAACCTTAGCATCAGAAGCTACTGGGGATCTTAAATTAAAACGGAAAGGGAGAAAATGCGAGATGAAAATCAAACACTAAACATGAAGTGTGTGTTACCGATCGTCTCGTCATGCGATCTCACTGGGGTCTCCTCTCAGCTCAGCTCTCTAGCCCTGTTTTCTCTGTTGAATGAATCCAGATGAGATGTAGAGTGTAGTACAGAACACAGGACAAGGAGTTTATTGTAAAGGAACAAGGGACTAGCGCGGCCAGCGGCCGAGAAAGTGCTCACAGTGTGAAAGTGGATGGTAGACAGGCATGTTTATGCAGGCTTTATACTGTCTTCAAAAGTTTCTGTACCATTTCCGGAGGGACATTTTACTGTTGAGGTGATTGACAGGTCCATTTGGATTAACTCTTTAAGGGGAAGGACGATGGCATGTCTTTGTTCTTTACCAGGAAGACCCAAATTCCTCCCAGGGCCAGAGATAAAACTGAGATCCCATTCTGTTGACCAAAAATCATGTAATAGAGTAAATTCATGAGAATTAAAGACAGAAAAGAATCTGTAAGAAGAGCTCTATTTTACCGGGGGAAATGAACCTTCGCTTGATGAGCCTCAATAAAGCCCGGCCTCCGGACCTTCCTCCCTGCCACACAGTTTTTAATCTTGAGGGGCAATTGTGAAGCTTTCTTCTTCCTAAAATTAATGTGTTCCCAGGGACCCCGGAGGAGGGGCCCAAAATGATTATGAAGGAGGGGGTTCATCCTCAATGACTTTCAAGCCTGAGACTTTCTAACCAGCCTACCTTAAATTCTGGTGTACACATTTAAGGAGACATTTACAAATGGATTAGCTAAGCCTTCTTAAAATATGATCTCGTGAGATTTTGGTAGAAAACTATTACCTAAAGAATGGAGGAGCTCTTATTGCTCCGGGATCTGCTAATAAGCATGTCCAACCTTTGACATTGTCGTGTATGAAGTGCACACTTCAGAATCACATAATTTAATTATGAGAAAAATGTGAACCTGTCTTCTAATCTTTGAACTGAACTTACAATTCTGTGCTGGCCCACATTTATAGCTCTCCTTGACCTGTGATCTACAGGTTGGGCATGCTTAGCACATAATGGGTGGTGGGTTTCTGAAAGATAGAGAAAAGGGAATTTTGAAGGACAGTCCATCTTGTTGATGTTGGTGGATATTGGGGTCAGTTGGAAGTTTCAGAGGGTTCTGTGTCCTTGTGTCCCAGAACAAGGAATTGGACAGAAACATGTGGATGGTAGCAGGCAAAATAAGAGAATTTATTAAGAAAAGATACAGCACAGGACGGGGGTAGTTCAGAGCAGAGCAAAGTCTGGCAGCTCACCATCCTGCCACACAGAGGACGGGGCTATTGTGTCCTTTCTTGGGCTTTGGAGCTCATTCGCATAGCCCAGGCTTCCTCGAACAGCCTGTTACATGGAGTTTTACACACAACTTCACGCACCCCATGTCTCGTGGTATCTTAACTCAGATGTGTTTTAGAACTGTCAGGATCCACAGGTCACCTCCAGACGCCCTGGTGAGCCTCTGCTCCTGTGCCAATGGTTAGCCTCGTTAGAATTACTTTCCAGCCTTCTCTGTCAATAGGGTTTTCCTGAACCCTAACTTTACAGCCTCTATGTAAGGCCTTCTGAAGCTCTCTCTCTACCCTGCTGTCCCGCCTCAGGGGAGTTCCCCTCAGGCAGAGTATGGAGAGAGCACCTTGGTGTCCTGGTGCGTTCTTCAGGAAAGTGTTTCAGAGCAGCTCTTCCCCCTAACATACTGGGCCAAAGGAGCAGACATATGTGCGAGGTCGACTGAAATTCCAACAAATTCATTTCAAGTTCTTGTCAAAATTGGGGTTCAAATGTGTGCCCTTGGCCTCTTGTCTGTGGAAAGAGATGCAGGTGTGAAGGAGGTTCAAAAAGCACTAGGTGAACTCTATGTGTGAGGTGATGCACCAGGCATCAGAGAGGCAGAGATAGATGCATGCTTTCCACTGTGACGGGCAAATATCCTAAGATTTGAGCCAGAACTTCCAAAAAGAAAACTTCAGCTAGTCAATCAACATTTAAATATGTGCAACTCACTAGCAATTAATGCTAAAATGAGATTTTTTTTCCCCTTAAACAAAGGTTCAAAACAAGGTCTATATTCAACTTGAGAGGCCTTGTGTCACTTTCCCGAACAACTGATGAAATAAAACAATGACAGAAGAGTTTGGCAAAATGTATCAAAGTGAGATGTCATAAAGCTGGGCGTGGTAGTACACCCCTGTAATCCTAGCGCTCAGGAGGTAGAGGCAGGAGAATCAGAAACTAAAGTCCAGCTTCAGCTACATGCAAGTTCAAGGCAAGCCTGGGCTACATGAGATGTCAGTAGGTAAAGGTGCTTTCCAACATGCCTAATGACCGGAGTTCCAGTCCCAGAACTCACACAAGAGGAGACAGAGAGAACTGGCTTCTGCACCAGCCTCTTCCTCCTCTTTCCCAACCAAAATAAATAAATAAATGTTTTTTGAAAGATGTCTAAAAAATGGCAGTGCAACATTATCGGTAGAAACCTGGCTTGGCTTGTGACTTTGTTGGTTACAACCTATGAGGATGATGTGTCTCCTGCATGCCTTCTCACCAGCTCTGAGTTTTACTTTTCTCTCTCCCTCACACACACGCTCTCTTTCTTTCTCTCTCTGTGTGTCTGTCTGTCCGTCTCTCTGTTTTCCTTTAACATGTCAATCAATGTGGTGTTTTCTGGTTATTCTATTATAGTGCCTCATTCATCACAATAATCATGTTCATTTTGATCTTCAGCCAGCATTTTTCACGGACCCTCTCTGTAAAATGCACGTCTTTAGACCTAAAGAGTCTCATTCTATTCTGAGACTGTCTTTGAGAGGGAGTTAATGCTTTGTCCTGAACTGTTGACATTTTCCAGAAGTGATTCAAGTGCTGTTACCATATTTATCTTCAAAACAACTTCTGTAGATTTCTCATAACACACTGGTGTTTCTCTGCAGGCTTTGCCTTGCTTTCTGTTCTTGGTTGTAACATCCTCTGTGAGGTATTTTTGACAACAAAGTGTCTGATTCAGTCTTCTTTTCATTTCTAAGATAAACCAGTGATTCACCTGTAGTATGGTGCCACTCGCACAAACAAAGCTGTGACACCTTTGTGTCTGTCACTGGGGTCTGAGTGAGAGAAGAGATGAGAGACTTGTCTGAGGGACATCAGCGTCCCAGTGTCCTGTTCACTGTCTATCTTGCAGGCCAAGTGCCTGGCTGGTCTTTGACACTGCTTGGGTTAGGCGGTCAGAAGAAGACAGGCATTGGCTATTTAAGGTCACATGCTTTCTACTATTTCTTACTGAGAAGGGCAGAGTGTCAGCCATGTTGTATTCCTGCCCCAAACATTTGATCTGAACCTAACTAGTCAGGCTCATTCAAATGAGAATTAGCAAAGGGCTCTTCAAAAACGTCGGAGTGGCTAGGCATGGTGGCATATGACTTTAATCCCAGCACTTGAGAGGCAGAAGCAGGTGGATCTCTGAGTTTAAGGCCAGTCTGTTCTACAGAGCAAGTTCCAGGACAGCCAGAACTACACAGAGAAACCCTGTCTCAAGAATAAATAAATAAATAAAAATATGTCAGAGTAATAGAAAACCTTGGCAAATTGTTGTGGGCCAGTTTTCAAAATGTAGGTACAGAACCTGGAGCTATTGGAAGGAAGACTGACTAGGGAAGGTACTTGTGCCAAGTAGCATATTTTAGAGTGCTACACTCTGTCCCCTTCACAAGTAAACACAGTGTCTGCCTGCCTGACAAGTGTTCCTTGTCCCCATTAGCGGAACATCAGTGTGGAGTGTGTAAAGAACAGTTTCTGGGGGGATCTGGCTTGCAATTCCTCAGCAGAGTGTGCTGCCATAGCCTGCACTTACAACTTGAACCTGGGAAGTCTCGTGTGGTGTTTCACGCCGTAAGAGCCAACAGGAGCGAGTCTGCACTGACATTATTCATACCACTAAGTGTTCTGTCCGTCAAAATTGCATATTATGTGTGGTAGCAGGTTCGTTTGGTCCAGGCCATCTGTGTCCAGTGAGTGACTCTTGCTAGGAGTGGAGAACACAGAGTCCTTTCATTCCTGGTTGGTGTGCCTCAAAGCACCCTGGTATACATAAGGTACAGTGGGGCAATCTCTTCTTCAACCATGTCAATCAACACACCGGCAACCTGGGCAGGTGACTTGGGACATTTCTGCCCACACGTGGGCACGTGCTCCCCTATACACACAGTCATGGGGTTATGGGGTCATTAGTAGTCTCTAAGGCATAACTTGTAGCATGCTCTGTGAAAATGTTCCTGGGGACCACAGTCCCCACAGTTTTGGATTTAGTCCAGACCTTAGATATGTTGCTAGTCCCAGCACTGGAAATAAATCCTTAATGTATTGGTGACCCACAGGTTCAAGTGCCTGACCGGGAAAGACGTATTTTTCTTCACTCACACACACAAACACAACATGGGATTCTTCAGGCCTTTGTTAGCTCTTCTGCAGCCTGATCCACTCACATCCTTCACAAGTCACTGAGTTTTTTCTTCTTCAGCTGGAGCTTCTTTGTGGCCAGAAAAGCTCAAGAAGGGCTGTACTGTCTGTGGCCTGATTCTACTGACTGTCCCCCTAACTAGAAGGCCTTCCCTCCCACCAGATCAAGTAGGCAATAACTGTGTCTCTCAGAGGATATGAGGAAGTATCTAGAGACTTTTGATTGTCACAGCTTAGGGCAAAATGGTGCAGGTGGCATCCACAAATCAGAAAACAGGGACACTCTCATTCATGAAGTCTAAAATGTCAATGGTGTCAAAGTGAGAGCTACCTTCTAGTAATGCTTAGCAGTCCATCAGCCTGAAATTTAAATTTAAACATCTCCCCAGGACTCCTCTAAGTACGACATGTTCTTAGCAGAGCACCCAGTACCCAGTGATTATTCAATGCACATTAGTGTTTGGACTGTTGATGTTATGTTTCATTTTGTTTTTCTTGGTAAGTTGGACTTTTTATGTCAAAATTAAGTTCCTTGTTCTTTCTCATAGTGAAAACTTTGCAAGACAAAATATGTTTTGCTTTTCAAGTCTTTCCTCTTGGTTGACATTATAAAGAACCAAGACAACTTACTATATCCAGTTTTCACTCACAACCCCCTACCCTGATGTCCTGTGAACGACCAGGTCTCAAAATAAAATGACAGTCTAATGGGAAGTGAGAGGAATGGGGTCCTTTTCCTCTATAGATCTCATCCTCTCCATCACCCAGGCTAACACCCATCACCCAGGCTAACACCCTTTCCTACATTGAACTTGAAGCCCCCCACCATGAGTCTCTGTCTCTCTCTCTCTCTCTCTCTCTCTCTCTCTCTCTCTCTCTCTCTCTCGTTATTCTTTACCCACAAACTCTTTCTCCGTTGGATGATACCCTTAGCAGCTGTCAATACCACTGGAGAAACTGACTTCCCTGACCTGATAACATCATCTTGCACCCTCTCCACTCCGAACTCAGTTTGACATTGTTCACAGTGAATGCCCCAGTCACCTCCCGCAGCTTCCAAGATGAACTTCAAACGCTTGGCCCATGAGTCCCTTTCTGGTTTAGTACCTAGTTCCTCCCCTGGTGTCTCTCTTGAGCTCCCTTCTGGGAGAGGCCCCGTGATGTTCCATAGTCAGGTCCTTACCTCACCTCCCCAGCTATGGCCACTTTTCTTCAATACCCCCTCTGCAGGAAGCTCTCTTCACTGCCCAGCCTCCAACAGTAGCGTTTGTATATTCCTAACACTGAAGAAAATTTGCTTTTAGGGAAGTACACCAATCTTAGGTTTATAATCCAAATAATTTGAATAAGTTTATATATATCCATGTAACCACTACACCAGTCAAAATACAGGAAACTCCCCCATGTCTGCTCTAAGTCAATCTCAGCTCTACCCATCATAGACATCCACTTTCCTGTTTTCTATTACCTCTTATGGGTTTAGTTTTGTTATAGTTTTGAGACAAGATCTTATTGTGTAGCCCAGACTGATCCCAAATGTATGGAAATCCTCCTGCCTCTGCTTCTTGAGTGCTGGAGTTACAGGCATGAGTTATCTGCCACACCATGCTTTGGAATGTTTTTTGCCTGTTCTTAACTTCATATAAATGGGATCATATGGAATATATTTCTGTGTGTCTGTTCAGTTTAACAAAGCAGCACTATAATTCATCTGTTGAGACTTGGAAGATGAGACTCCAAAGCATGGAGCATGGGATTTGGAACTGAGGAACAGTCTCAGAACATGTCTGTATGACCCTCCTTATCCCACTCCTGTTTCCCCATCCTCGCTAATCCTTTTTTTTCTTCTGAAGTACAGGGCGAATCTTTCTCAATTAAAGGTGTTCCCTTCACACAAAGAAAGTATTTGTTCTGAAGTCTCACTAGCCAGGAGGGACTAACCATTGTGGGGAGACTGCCATCAAATGCAGCTGGATCCTGGATCCTGTCCCATGTCAATGTCAGCTTTGGGGCACATTCATTCTCCTAAACATCATGTACTATCTCTCTAAAACTGCCGACAGGCCCCTTTCCCCTGCCTCATGAAGAGGTTATGTAAGTCTCAGCCTTCTGGCCACCCTTTGAATTTTCAGACTTTATGCGCATGTTAGTAAGGTTTCATGCTTCTCTCCTGGTAATGTATCTATTGGTGGTTTATGCTTAAAGATGGGAACTTTGAGAAGGGAACACCATGCCCAAGTTGTGTTTCAGTAGCTTGTGCCCTTTTTAAATTCTGTCTTATAGACGCATTGCAATTTGTTTAAACCTGTGGTGACTTAGTGATGGGCATTTGAATTCTTTAGTGCCTTGGCTGTCATGAGTAAGGCTGCTAGGACCATTCCTCCTGCTCTGTGTGCTGCTACGATACAGGACCTCGCCCCATAGTCCAGGCTGGCCTGAAACTTACTACGTAGCTCAGGCTGAGCTGGAACTTGCAACTATCCACCTGCCTCAGCCTTCAAACTCTTAGCCTACAGGCAGGAGCCAAGGCTATGTTGACTTGTGTATGCCATTTCACACTAAGTACTGCATTCAGGTCACACAAGACCTTCAGCTTTGTTCTTCTAAAGTGTTTTGGCTATCACTATTTTGTGTTTCTATATCAATTTTCCATCCATTTGACAATCTCTACCAAAAAGTGCCTGGAGAAAGGCAGTAAGGTGGCTTGGCAGTAAAAGTACTTGCTCTCAACCAGACAGCCTGGAGCTGAGGTTCAAGTAGTGGATGGGGAACACCACCCCCCTTAAGTTGACCTCTGAATTCCACACATGTACTGTGGCACACACATGACACAGAACAGATGAAAACATTCACAGTGCCTGTGAGCATTATGAATATGATTAGATTTGCATTAAATGTCTAAAACAATTTGGGGAGAATTGGCTGGGCAGTATTCAGTCTTTTAATCCATGAACATGATTTTATTTTCCATTTATTTATATCTTCTTAAGACTCTATCAGCAAAACTGAATGGTTTTCAGTTTAGAGGCTTTGCAAGACTTTTATTAAGTGTGTTACTGAGCATTTTCTGAGTAAGATTTAATTTTTTTCATTACCTACTTTTTCAGCTGGCGTACATAGGATTAGTTTTTATGCTAACATTTCCTATTGTGACCTTGATAATTACTCACTACTGCTAGTAAGATTTTTAGTTTCCATAAGATTTTTCACATGGTAAATCACATTATAGATACAACTTTGTTTCCTTTCTAATATTTATGCTTCGTGTCTGTTTTATTGCCTTATTGTATTTGATTGGGTTTTCCATTAGTTTTGGGTGAAAGTGGCCAAGGACACACCCTCACATTGCTCCTGATCCCGATGGAGAGAAACCTCCACAGTAGCTTAGTTCCCACAGTAGCACTTGTGTTTGCCCATAATCAGAATGCAGAAACTTGATAAATGTTGTGAGATAATGTTAAATTTTGTCAAATGTTTGTTTTGCATCTATTAAAATAAATTTCCTCTTTAAACTGTGAATACAGTAGATTTAATCATCTGATTTTGAATATTAAACACTATTAACTACACAAACCATTATTTGTTATTGGAAATGATAAGCATTATGTGTTCCACTAGGTAATGTCTGATGATTTTAAAGTAATTTTTACAACTACATTTTGGAGGGTGTTAGCTTCTGATTTTCTTATATCAGAATTAAAATACTTTGTGAAATTATTTGAAATTATCACCCCACTCTTTGTCTTCTGAAAAAGCCTGTGTGGTCTTGACTTTCCTTCTTTCATAAATGATCTAGAATTCACCAGGGAAGCCATTTGAAAGGAGAGAGATCAGTGGGAGATGCAGAAAAATTCTGAGCTCCAATTCTCTGCAGACACAAAATTCCTCATTCTTCTTACGTCGGTTTTATCAATTTATGCCGTAAGGAGCGTGTCCACTTTGTCTATTGTGAGCATACTGATGTTCAAAGTCTTCAGGTGATGCTTTGTGCTGTCAATGGCTGCGGGCTCTGTGAGGCGGTCTCTTCTGCACGATTGGCCAGCTCCCGTTCCTTTTGCTTGTGATTCGTCAATTTTATTCATCTCCTCAAAGAACAAATTTGGGGCTTTCAAAGAGAACTTCCTATTTATCTGTTTTCTATTTCACGTGTTTCTGGTCTATCATTTGCTATTTGCTTCTCTCTACTCACTTCCAGTTTATTTATTTTTCTCTAACTTAGGATGGATCTTGGGTCATCTTAGGGCTTTTCTTTCAAATATGAGTGTTTAATACTTAACGTTTTCCTTCACATCTTGCTTTCACTGTCTGTCAGTTCTGATATGCTATGTCTGGATTAATGTTTTCAATATTCCATTTTAACTTCCCTAATTTTTAACTGTTATTGTTTGAAATGTATTTTAGTTACTGCTAGAATAATAATATGAATTAATTTATCATGTGAAATTTAGCAACCCTGAACAATGTAATTTGATTTTTCTCTTGTCCTAGTTAACTTTAACTGCCTACTTGACTCAGTTAGAATCACCTAAGGGAGTCTCAACTGAAGTACTGCTCAGTTCGGATTGGTCTATGGCAATGTCAGTGGGATCTGTCTTGATTGTTAATTCATGTAGGAGGCACCAGCCCACTATAGGAGGGAGCATTCCCTAGGCAGGTTGTCTTGGGCTATCTATGAAAGCTAGCTAAGCATGGGTCTGTGAACAAGCCAGCAAGCAGCATCCTTCCATGGTTTCTGGTATAAGTTCCTGCCCCGCTTTCCCTTACTGGTGGACCTGCAAGCTGAAATAAGCCCATTTCCCCCCTAACTTACTTTTGTTTTGGTCAGAGCATTTTATCATAGCAACAGAACCAAATTATAGTACCACCATTTCATTCTGTGCATTATATATATGGTTTGTTTGTTTATTTGTTTGTTTGTTTTTCTAGACAGGGTTTCTCTGTGTAGCTTTGCGCCTTTCCTGGAACTCACTCTGTAGCCCAGGCTGGCCTTGAACTCAAAGAGATCCACCTGCCTCTGCCTCCCGAGTGCTGGGATCAAAGGCATGCGCCACTACCACCCGGCGTAAATAGTTATTTTTTAAGTAATCTAAGTAGTAGTTCATTATACTTTTGGGCATTTGACAGGTACTTGTCATGGACTAAAAGTAAGATAAAGAAAATAGATATTATTCTACATACACTTGTGTATCTGTTTCTAGTGGTCCCCATCTCTTAACGTTTCCTAGATGTCTGAGTTTCTATCTGCTATTATTTCCTTTAGCTTGAAGAACTTCCTTTTATTGTCCTTGTGGGAATTCCATTAGCCCTTTTTAAAATGGATTTTTTTTTTGTTTCTTCTTCATTCTAATAGGACATTTTCACAGTAGAGTTTGGAGTTGAGACTTTTAAAAGTATGTTAAAGAAGTACTTTTTATCATCTATGTTCCATTGCTTTCTGATGAGAAACCCAGCCTCCCCTCGACCCCATCATCTTTGCCCTGTATAAAACCATCTTCCATCTGAAGGCTTGTGTGAGTTTTAGCGGTTTGACTGAGACATTTAGGTGTTTGTTCTACTGTGAGCTACTTGGGTCTGTAAACGGGTTTCCAGTCAATTTGAAAGAGCTGTGGCCACCAGTCTGTAGATTTTGTTTTTCTGTCTCAGTGTCTCCTTCCTCCTTTTCATCCTCCTGAAGTCCAGCTTCGCATATCAGACCAGCTGGAGTCTATACAGACCCAGGTCCACTCATTCTTCCCCGTTGTTTCTCAAAGAGGAACCATTCAATACCCATCAACAAATTCAAGCTCATTGGCTTTTTATTCTGCTATCTTCATTCTGCTAAGTCCATCCAGTAATACTTTTCCCTCTGGTGCTGTAGCTTTGGGTGGATAAGGTCCACAGTGCTTTGCGTTCTCTGTTGAGTGTGTTAGTTCATTGTGACCATTTCCCCTGCCTCTTGAAACATGCCTATTAGTTGCTACCAGCACTGTTGTTCGGGTTACTCTGGCATCTAGTTCTCCTGGGTGTTTTTCTCCTCATGATAAGTAATATTTTCTCCCCTCCCCCTCCTCATGCCTCTCTCTCTCTCTCTCTCTCTCTCTCTCTCTCTCTCT
>CABHPP010122492.1:16281-40081 GCA_902168425.1 Peromyscus attwateri | reverse complement strand
CTCCTTTCTTCCTTCCTTCCTCCCTCCCTCCCTCCCTCCCTCCCTCCCTTCCTTCCTTCCTTCCTTCCTTCCTTCCTTCCTTCTTCTTAAACAGGGTCTCACTCTCATAACCCAGGCTGTCCTAGAACTCTCTATCCTCCTGCCTCAGCCTCCTGGGTGCTGGGCTCACAGACATGCACTACCATCTCAGGCAGTTCCTTTCTTTGTGAAGAAAGTTTTAGAGGGACATTTTCACATACTAACTGCTGTGGGATGTTCTGTATGGCAAATGTGTTACTAATAAAGCACTGATTGGCCAGTGGCTAGGCAGGAAGTAGGCGGGACTAACAGAGAGAATTAAAAGAGCAGGAAGGCAGAAGGAGACTGCCTGCCAGCCTGCCAGCCAGCAACCGCCAGGACAAGCAGCATGTGAAGATGCCGGTAAGCCACGAGCCATGTGGCAAGGTATAGATTTATGGAAATGGATAACTTAAGATATAAGGACAGTTAGCAAGAAGCCTGCCACGGCCATACAGTTTATAAGCAATAGAAGTCTCTGTGTTTCCTTGGTTGGGTCTGAGCGGCTGTGGGACTGGCAGGTGAAAGAGATTTATCCTGACTGTGGGCCAGGCAGGAAAACTCTAGCTACAACTAACCTCGAGGAGCAATCAAAACAAATCAGACCCCCACTCACAATGTAACTACTATTTCATTTCAGTCCATGTAGAATTTCTTGAAGGATAGACTGGCAAACAAAACAGAGCAACTCCTTTTTGTTATCTCTGCTGGTTTTGATTAATGCTTGAGTTACTCAATTCTTGAGTCTCTGAACTGCAAGTGAGTTGGTCAAAGAGAAGATATTCAAGAAAAATTCAGAGTCCCAAAGAAGGAACCTGGAAATTTTCCAGCCTCATAAAAGGGTGTTCCCCTTAAATTCAATGCTAACTCTGCTTTTGCCTGGGACAGTAATATTCTAATCTTGGCATCTTATAGGTTACCTCTTTTCTTGTCAGAGAATTGGGATCTAGTCCCCAATAACGATGATAAGAGTAACTCCAGCACATGAACGAAAGGAAAACATTCACTTCTAACAATTAGATTCTCTTCCTAATGGCTTCTTCACTCTGGAAGCTTCCATTAACAGACTGCCAGGGAGGTAGACAGTTCTAGTTGGGTTTCTAGGCAGAATGTGAAGACCTGAGAGGTGACACCACTTCTCAAAATATACCTTGTACGATGTGGACTAACTCCTCAAGAAGGCACCAGGGGCTCTAGCTGTGTGTGTTTGTAAAGCATAATATGTTACAGTACTTAAGTAAAAGTAAGATAGGTAATATACTGCAAACAAGAGAGAGAGCAAAAGGCAATCTTACAACTAAGCTCTTCTGCTTTCTCACAGCCTTCGTGACAGGCAGCCTCCTCCTCAGCTGAGTGACTAAGTCACTGATGATTGTCTTATTGCTTCCTGTGTTTGCTGGCTTGAGTTTGGCCTTCTGGAAACAGGCAAAAGCTGAGTGCTCACAATGCTCCTGAAGGAGAGATAATTAGCATATGTTAATACCCGGAGAGAGATAATTAGTATATGTCAATGTCCTGAAAGAGATAAGTAGCATTTGTTAACACCCTGAAAAAGATGATGAGCATATGTTAATGAATCTTATTCCAAAGGTTAAAAATGACCTTCCAGACCTCAATTTCTGTTTGCATTATCTCGTCTTGGACATTTGTTTTAGTGGCTGCATTAGATCTGGTCATATCTCCACTTAAACTCTGCAGAAGACAGAAGTTCCACTCAGACAGCTTCTGTGTCTAGGAGAAGAAGAAGAAGGAGCCCTTTCCTGCTGCACAGAGATGAGCAGGGGCCTCACCCTTCACAATTTCCTATGCCCAGTACTATGCTGAATGCCACTCTGAGGTTAAAGTGGTGGGCATGAGCTTTGTGGGGTTGGATGTGTGTGGTGTGTGTGTGTGTGTGTGTGTGTGTGTGTGTGTGTGTGTACTGTGCACACACCCAAATTTGTGTATGTGTGTGGGGGAGGTAAAAACCCAGGACCAAACATATACTAGGCAAGCAGTCTACCACTGAGCTAACAGACCAGCCTTTCTATCTGTGACAGAGAATCTAGTTTAAGAACACAGTTGCTGAATTCTGAGGCTGTAAATTGTGACCAGTGGTAACTCTGGGAAAGTGATCCAACATTCTGGCCAAGAATCTGTTCCACTTGTTGCCACATCTGTCCACCATGCACACAGGAGTCTCATGGGTGATGTGCCTGGAGCAGGGCTCTAGTCTGTGCCTGTCACAGGCCGTCATCAGCAAGTGCTCAGTTACTGTTTGTGAAGTCGATCAATGAGGTGAGTGAGTTAAGACCACGGCAGTGGCTCGATCTGAGAGTCACTGCACCTGCTCAGGCCATCGAACATTTTGTGAAGTCCCAGTCACATCCTTGTCTGGGTAGGATAGGGTTCTCCATGAATCAAGAAGGTAAGACTTGCTTAGCCAGTGGAAGGAAGGTCTCTTTAGCAGAGCTGCGTCACAGAGACTGGGAAAGTAGAGGGAATGAGAAGCAAAGCCTTCCCTTTGGTTTGGCCAAATAACTACTGGGCAGTGGAGAAGCCCAACTCTTAGCAATGGAATGTGCTGGAAGGACACACCAGGCAAGTGCACACTGTGGAGTTAAAGCCTCGGCTCTGGAAGGGCAACACCTGCAACGCTTCACTGATCCCAGAGCTTCTGCCTGGGTGCTCTCACCCACATCACCGTTTCCTTTAGCAAATGTCTGTGTGCTGTTATTCTCCCCCTGAAGTTGCCACATCTTTGTTTCACTGGTGTTGCGCAGAAGCCACCAGCTTCCAACCAAAGGCCTCCCTCCTTCCCAACGACGCTGCCTGAACCTTCTCAGGGACAATCAGCTGAAAGAGCAGCCTGCTTTGCATTTTCCAACGCGTACACTTGCCCGATGTGAATGTTGACTAATAACACAAGCCCATCAGCCTTGCTTTGCATAGGTAGCCGCAAGCCCAGCAGCCTTATCTAGTTCCTTCTATCAGGGTAGCTTGCCTGCCACCAGTGCGAGGTGCCGGCCTTCCCATGTTTGCCAAAATGCTTATTTAATAGAAACTATTTATAAATGTTAATTATAGCACTTTTTTTTCCTTGAAAACCACATGTTCATGTTTGTTGAAGTTTTTTCTTTTCTCTTCTTTTTGACCACAACCGGCTTAACTTACTGGAAAAAAATAATATTCATATTTAAAGAGGTAAATTTTCCAGCTGAAACTGAAAACGCTAACTGCTTCATCCGTGATGATCTGAGAAACCAGCATTTCTCACAGAGGTTCATTTTGCTGAGTTAACATTTTCATTTGTACACTGAAAGAAAATTAGGTTCCAAAGAAGCTTGGGGAGGCGTCCTAAGAGCCAACTCCCTGAGACTATCCTGTCAGGAATGGTCAGGCCCAGCCATCAGAGCTTCACATCCAAACTAGAAGAGAGATATGACATCAGGATGTGGACGCACCACTGTCCCCACCCTTCCCTGTCCACCACTGACAGGCACTGGCCTTGGTTTGGTTTTGTCCTACAGGAAGCAACCTGTCTCTGGAAATGTGTGATCAGGGACAAGGATCTTCAGGTTGGATTTTAGTGCACAGCAAAGGCAGAAAAGTGGTGAGGAAACAGGCCCTGCCTGAGGAATGCAGAGCTGAGTGGGAACATGGAGGGAATCGAGCCTCCGGGCTCCCAGGAGGCACAGAGTTAGAGGATGACTATGCCAGGTGCTCCTGGCTGCTTCCTCAGCTGGGCCTCGCTGGAGAATGTGAGGCATTTTCTAGACATGCATGGCTTCTGCATGGAAGGTACAGTAAAGAAGCCAAAGAGAGGAGTTAAAAAGCCAGCTCTCTCTTTAGCCAGAAAAGAGATTTTCATAAAAGGCACATCTGGCTTGCTAGTTCTGCAACTGGATATCTGAAAAAATAAGATGAATGTCTTAAAACTATTTCTGACCTGGTTGTATTTTCATCCTTTGGAAGGAAAGCCATCGCCTGTCAGTGTAGAGTGTCTCACCGGCTGTGTTAGGTGATTTACCTTTGTCACACTCACTCACAGACGGAAGCTTCCCAACGGACCGTGACTGAGGCACTGTGTGACTTTGTTGTCAGATCCATTCTACAGTCTAGAGCATTCACTAGCATCCCTGGCTCTAACAGCCAGATGCCAGTAGCACACTCACCCCTATTCCCAACTGTGCCAACCAAAGTTTCCCCACATACTGCCAAGTGCCTACCTAGGGAGGGGAGGCAAACTCCTAGAGAGAGGAGACGAGGAACAGCAGAAGAGGGGGTGCCCATTACAGACCTTTGTAGAATTTGTTACAGACCCTGCTTTGGATGCTAGCTCTGAAAACTTGATATACAGCTCCTGTGGCCCTTACTGCCTTCCTCTTCCTCAAACTGTCTTGAGTTTGCCTGCCAGCATAGCTTGGAGATGTTAGTTAGAGCTGTACTCATGGCTTCATAGGTAGTACTGCCTGATCAGATCATCAGGAAGATGACAATTCACTGAGACATATTCTCATGGAGATATAAGATTTTGAAACATCCTGCAGGAGAAGATGGATCACTAGAGACTGGGAAGGGGGCAGAGGAAGAGGACAGATGGCAGGTGGACAAGATGTATGTGTGTACACAATCACAGATATACAGTCAACTTGTATAAGTAATGTGTATAGCAATGTAATGGGATAAACATTAAGGTGGCTACTGGGAAATTCAGACTTAAAACGACATCTTTCACTAAAAAGCATATGTAAGAAGTAGTCATTGGCTCAACCAGTTGAAAACGAGGGATTTTCCTATTTTTTACTTTGCAAAGTATAGACTGTAGGTAGGAAACTCAGGAAAGAATTTCACCCACAGCAATCAACACAGTGTGTAAGATGCTGACAAATAGACATGTTAAAAAATATTCTTGCTTATTGGAAATGTCCTTTCAATAAATTGAATGTGTTACTTTCATTTTAGCGGCTGCTTATTAGGAAGGATCTAGTAAACACAAGAGTGGTCATGTTCAGAGCTAGAGCTAGAGAGTGAATTGTGGAGCAGAGCAGAAGCTGTGACTCATTCACTTTCTAAACTTTAACACTGTCATTTACCATAATTCTTTTCTTTGAATGTATCTGTGTGGTGCCCTAATTACTGGTAACACTTTCCTGGTTTTCCTAATTCACACAATTAAAGGTCTAGCAGTGCGAGCACTTCCCCAGTTTCATTCACAATGTTAAGGTGCCAAGCAGAAGACCAGATCAAAGAAGTTCTTGGGGGAAAGAAAGACTGGCAGAAGCCCCTCTGCACTGCATGCCAAGCCTCTCCTCCACGGGACTCGGCTATGAATGGTGCAAGAGTTGGAATGATCTGTTGAAAATGACCCTTTTGAAAGACCTCGCCAAAGGCCAAAGACAAGAGGACTCACTGAGGCCAAGGTACATGGGAATTACACTCAGAGACTTTTGATTTCCATACTCTGTGCCTTCCTTACAATCTACTTCTTTCTTTCTTTTTAAAGATTTGCTATTAAAATTCAAATATTACCTCTTATCTTCAATAAGATTATAAAGAAAGTTATAGAGCTTTCATGCCTAAGGCTCTGAAAATGTGATTATCTATTTCTCGTTCAGAAACTGATCCCAGCACAGATTTATATCCTTGTTGATTTGTCTTAGTAATGATTCTTAGTATTCTTAGAGACTCTAAAGGGTAAACATGTATTTTATAAGGATACAATATGAGATGTCATTGTTTAGTTTGCTGGTAAATTTTTGGATACATAGACAAAATGAAAATGAATATTTTACCAATTATTAATCCCCAAAGTCATTGAAAAGAAGCATACACCTAAATCATCATTCTAGAGCTTGTTAGACTTTAAAGTTTACATAAAGTACATTTTCAGAAATCAATTCAGCTGGTCTTACCTTTACATCTTGTGGAGCTGGCAGAAGTTCAGGATCCTAGCCAAAAGAGAATTAGTTCTGAGTTAGTGATATAAGTCAAAAGATTCCTTTCACATTAGTTGAAAAATATTATTTAAATTTCATTGTGACAAACATGGCCTTACCAAGTCATTCACATAAATTTTCAGCTGTTCAACATTGTCTACAAGGTGACGAAGTCTAATCAGGAGGCGATCTGGCCTTTGGGGGCTTGTTTTATGGGCCACTGTCCCCAAGAAGATGACTATCAGACAGATAAGGGTCCTCTCCATGCCACCAGAACTGGGTCTCCAACTACCAGATGAGCAGGACCTGGGTCTGGTTTTCACTTCAGCCTGACTGTGGACAGGTTGTCTCTTCAGCTACCTATTTATTCATCCTTCAAGGAGAGGCAAAGCCCTCCCATTGCAGCTGGAAATCTTCGTACAGTGGATGACTGTGAGTAAGTCGTTTTTCTTTTCCATTGGCTAGGTATACGTGTGCGTGTGGGGGCAGGGATGGACAGAGTCCACAGAATGTGCCCCATCTGCATCTTAGACAGGAAAAAGAGAGACATGGGTGAATTCCAGTTTTCAGCACTCACCAAGAAGTGTGTGTGTGTGGCACACAGGAGGCACCACCAGGTTTCAGAGAAGTAAACACAAACACTCTGATCCCTGGCACCTTACCTGGTTTGTCTGACAGTCATAAGGACACTTCTACAATGAGTAAAGAGCGAGTATGTCCTTTGTTGCAGGACTTTTCATAGGGTAATGACTATACCTCTCGACTGAACCATCCTGTACTCCACTGCAAAAACGGACTAGGTTAACTTTTAGGAAAAAATGTGATAAGGTAGTTTCCTAACTAGCAAGAATATTTTAGATCCTTATCAGGTTTCAGAATGTTAAAATAGGATTTGCTTCCAATTTTTACCAATGCATCTTTAGATAGCACTAATGGTGCTTCCTGACACTTAGTGTAATAATCTGATTTGTAAATATAATAAACTGTTTTGCTGAACTCTGTAGACAGTGTACGCTCCATCAAGACCTTATTCTATCTTCATTAAAATAAGGACCCACACATTCTGTAGTGTCCACTGCTTGTATTTAACCCATCAGTTAAATATATGAACAGGGCAAATGCTCCTTTCTGTCCAAGTTAAAAAAAATCTTCAAACACCAAGAGTAAAAGTATTTCTGCTGGACAATGTCTCCAGGGTCTAAGCAACATGCTTCTAAGTGCATTTGTGACCAGGTAGAGGCTGATAAAAGTCTCAGAGACCAGAAGTGATTTTCAGCATCTGCCTCTTCTGCATTTCTTGTCCTATGACCCTTCACCCATTGGAAAAAGTTGAGTATAATACTGTAGCTCAACAGACGTTTAAGCCACAGTCAGGTATGTCTTACAAATAATCCTCTTGACTATAGATTTTGACTTATCTGTTTGTTTATCTATTTTTTCACACACTTACAACCATCCTGTATTCCAGAATGTTATGCTGCCAATGTAGAGTTTGTACCTGATTTACTCTGAAGGTTGGACTGTGAAGTTTTTATCATAGAATACCTATTCAAGCTATGATTTTATGCAAGAGATGAGCATTCTTACAGTATGATGAAGAGGTACTTCCTATAATCATTAAATTCCGTAAGGGAAGTTGCTGTATAAACTTATTAACCAATAAGGACTAAGGCTCTCCACTTGGAGCATCCCATTGCTTTGCCCACGTGGTCTTTTCTACAAGTTTTCCTTATACATCTAAATGGATGTCCATTCCTGAACACATGTGGGGATTAAAGTTCATTTTCAAAAGCAGAGTTCCCGAGTTCAAATCTAGATTCTAACAATGAATTGCCACATGACCTGGGCATGTTCTGGTAAAAGGAAGACAGGAGCCTTAAAGGCTTACAAGCCAAAGGAAAGGGCTAAGTATAACACATGATAAAGTCCCAGGACATTGACTGATCCTGGATGAGGGTGGAAAGAACATACAGACCCACAGAAAGAAGGGCGAGATCAATGCTTAGCCACACGCATGGCATGGCTTTAGTGGTGAAGTCATGCTGCCCATAAAAAGTGCTGTTCTTGATCTCAATGCAAACCCTCCATCACATCCCAAGACCTTCCAGCCCTTGCTACAAGCCACCTGTCAAGACCAAGTCTCAAGTGCCCTGCCCTACATCCTAACCTAGGTCCTTCCCATGGGAATCCCTAGAGAGAGTTCTGTAGCACTGAGTATGTTAGCATTATGGGACTCATAGAAAGGAAGGCAAAGGGTCAAGGTCAAAGTAGATGTGATGACAGAAACAGAGGCTGGGTGGCACACAGGCCAGAGTCATGGGAAACTAGTCCTCCGAGGCTTGGAAAACCAAGGGCTGGCCTAAGATCATTGGAAAACACAGATATTTACATTACAATTCTTAACAGTAGCAAAATTACAGTTATGAAGTAGCAACAAAAACAATTGTATGGTTGGGGGCATCACCACCACATGAGGAACTGTGTTAAGTGGTCACACCACTGGAACAGAGCACTCAGAAGGAATGCAGCCCCACCATGCATTGACTGTTCTGTGAGCTCATTTGCACTCCTGACCTTTTGAGCTGCAAGTCACTTACCTTGTTCTGGTTTTTGTTGTTGTTGTTTTGTTTTTGTTTGGCTAGCAAATATGGTATTATTTTATTTTCCCCTTTTATAGAAGATAGATTTTTTTCCTCATATAATATATCCTGATTATGGTTTCCCTTCCCTCTACTCCTCCCAGTTCCTACTCACCTCCCCTCCCTTCCAGATCTACTCCATTTCCATCTCTTATTAGAAAACAAACAGGCATCTAAGGGATAATGAGAAAATAAAATATAATAAGGACAAAACAAATAAACAGAAGGAAAAGAGCCTAAGAAAAGGCACAAGAAACAGATACAGATGTAGAGACCCATCTGTCTGAACACTTAGGAATCCCATAACAACACTAAACTAGAAACCATAATATATACACAAAAGGACCTGGAGGGTGAAAAGAGAGCAGAAAATATAATAATGATGATGATGATGATGATAATAATAATAATGAGAAGGAGAAGGAGAAGGAGGAGAAGGAGAAGATAAAATTTTAAAAAAGAAAAGAAAAACCCTGACAAGACATTATGAGACAAGGAACCTCCAAAGAATCCTTTGAGTTCCTTTTCTGTGGGCGTCTTCTGCTGGGCATGCAGCCTGCCCTTGAGAGTATTTGTTTCCCCAGCGAGACTCCCTTGGAGGAAACTGAATTTTCATTTGCAGGTGGTTATCAATTTGACATAGCTTCTGGGCTAGGGATGGAGGCACGTGTCTACTTCTCCTTTCAGCCCTAGGACCCCATCTGGTGCAGGCCCATGCAGGTCCTATGCATGCTGCCTCAGTCTTTAAGTTCATATGTCTGTCAGTCCTGTTAATTTAAGGGGCCATGTTCCCTTACTGTCCTCCATCCCCTCCAGCTTTTCCTTCCTACCTCCTTATCCTCCTTTTCCACAAGGTTCCCTGAGCCCTAAGGAGAGGATCTGATGGAGACATCCCATTTAGAGCTTTGTTCCAAGGTCTCTCACTTTCTCCATACTGACTGGCTGAGAATTTGTTCTGCTGGAGGAAGACACTTCTCTGATGATGGCTAAGCAGAACACTGATCTATGAGTATAGGAGAATGTCATTGGGAGTCATTTGACTGTTAGGTGTTTTTTGGTTGGTTGTTTGTTTTTAGAACAGTAGTATTTTGTTTTACCCCAGGTCCCTGGGCTATCTAGTCTCAGGTTCTTAGTCACCCAAGCAGTGTATCAGGAATGGGTTCCATCTCCTGGAGTGGGCCTTAAATCAAATCAGATATTGATTGGTTACTCCCATAAGATTTGTGACACCATTGGATTACCATATCTTATAGGCAGGACACCATTGTAGATCAAAGGGTTTGCGGCTGGGTTGGTGTCCTGTTTCTCCTTTAGTAGCATGCAGAGTGCCTTCCTGTACCAAGACACTAGAACATAGGGGTGAAGGCTCTATGTAGGCACCAGCTCAACCTCTCCATGTTTAATGACTTAGGTAGGCATTGTCTTTAGCCACGGAGCTTTACTCTCAGCTTGTGGAGAGCAAACAATAGTCTTAACAACAGCCAGGGTTGCTTGGGGGTTCCTGTGGGAACCTTTTGGCCAACAACTCAAATAGATGCAACCCAATTGCCATATTGGAAGCTTTATTTGGTGATAAGAGATATCCAGTTGGGATTCTATCTACCCCATTATTTGGCAATTTCATTTAGATCTCCTTCATATATATATTTTAGGAAGCATCTACCGTATTGGGTTTCCATATTACCCCTCAAATGGTCCTTAATTTCAACTGTCTCTCCCTGTATTCCATCCCTTGTGCCCCCTCTTTCCTCTCCCTCCCCACTTGACCCTCCCATTCCAGCCCCCCTCCATACGTTCATAACCATCTATTCTACTTCCCTTTCTTAGGGAAATTTGTATGATCTCTACTAGTCCCTTACTCTATACCTAACCTCTGTGGTTCAATGGATGGTAACTTAGTTATCATTGACTTCTTGAGTAAATCTATATATAAGTGAATACATACCATATTTGTCTTTCTGGGTCCAGGTTACCTCATTCAGGATCACTTTTTTCTAGTTCCTTCCTTTTACTCACAAATTTCATGATTTCATTACTTTTAAAGACTGAGTAATATTCCATTGTATAAACACACCATGTTTTCTTTATCTACTAGACTGCTAAGAGACATCTAGGTTATTTCCAGTTTCTGGCTATTCTGAATAGAGCAGTAATGAATATTGTTGAGCAAGTATCTCTATGGTTAGAATGAAGCATCCTTTGGTTATATGGCTAAGAGTGGTATAGCTGGATCTTGAGATAGATTGATTCCCAGCTTCCTGAGGAACTGCCACACTGATTTCCATAGTGGCTGTACAAGTTTGCACTCCTACCAGCAATAGACGAGTGTTCTTCTTACTCCACATCCTCATCAGCATGAACTGTCACTTGTTTTATTGATCTTTGACATTCTGATGAGTGTAAGATGAAATCTCAGAGCAGTTTGATTTGCATTTTCCTGATGATAAAGGGTGCTGAAAATTACTTTGTTTCTTGGCCATTTGAGTTTCCACTTTTGAGAATTCTCTGTTTATCTCTGTGGCCCATTTTTAATTGGGTTATTTTATCTTGATATCTAGTTTCGTGAGCTCTTTATATATTTTGGATATTGTCCTCTATCAGATGTGGGGTTGGTGAAAATCTTTTCCCATTCTGTAGGCTGCTGCTTTGTCTGATTGACAGTTTCCTTTGCCTTATGGAAGCTTTTCAGTTTCATGAGGTCCCGTTTATTAATTGTTGATCTTAGTGCCTGTGCTATTGGTGTTCTGTCCAGGAAGTCCTCTCCTGTGCTAGTGACTTCAAGGCTATTCCACCTTTCTCTTCTATCAGGTTCAGTGTGTCTGATTTTATGCCGAGGTCTTTGATCTATTTGGAGTTGAGTTTTGTGCAGAGTGATAAGTATGGAGCTATTTGGATTCTTCTACATGCAACCACCCAGTTTGACCAGAACCACTTGTTGAAGATGCTTTTTTTTTCCAGTGTGTATTTTCTGCTTCTTTATCAAAAATTGGTTTCCATAGGCTTGTGGATTTATATTTGGGCCTTCTTTATCAAAAATTGGTTTCTATAGGTGTGTGGATTTATGTCAACTCAATTCCATTATTTGGCATGTCCTTTTGTATGCCAATACCATGTGGTTTTTTTATTAGTATAGCTCTGTAGTACAACTTGATATAGGGGATAGTGATACCTCCATAAGTTCTTTTATTATTCAGGATTGTTTTAGCTATCCTGTGTTTTTGTGTTTCTGTAGGAAGCTGAAGATTATCCTTTCAAGGTCTATGAAGAACTGTATTGGAATTTTGATGGAGATTGTATTGAATCTGTAGATTGCTTTCATTAGGATGACTATTTTTATAATGTTAATTCTACTGATCCATGAGCATGGGAGATTTTTCCATCTTCTGATATCTTCTTCAGTATTTTTCTTCAATATCTTAAAGTTTTTATCACTTAAGTCTTTCACTTGCTTGCTTAGAGTTTTATATTTTTTATATATAAAAATATTTTGTATTAGTTGAGACTATTTTTGTTACCCTGATTTCTTTCTCAGTCCATTTGTCGTTTGTACATAGGAGAGCTACCGATTTCTGTGAGTTAATTTTGCATCATCTACTGACTGAAAGTATTTATCAGCTGTAGGAGCTTCCCAATAGAAATTTTAGGATCACTTCTGTACACTATCATATCATCTGAAAATAACAATACATTGACTTCTTCCTTTCCAGTTTGTATTCCCTTGATCTCCTTCAGTTGTCTTATTGCTCTAGCTAAAACTTCAAGTACTATATTGAAGAGATGTGGAGAGAGTGGACAACCTTGTCTTGTTCCTGATTTTAGTGGAATTGTTTTGAGTTTCTTTCCTTTTAAGTTGACATTGGCTGTGGACTTGCTGAGAATTGCCTTTATTATGTTTATGTGTGTCCCATGTATCCCTAATCTCTCCAGGACTTTTATCATGAAGGGGTGCTGGATTTTTATCATGAAGGCTTTTTCAGCATCTGATGAGAAGATCAGGTGATTTTTGCCTTTCAGTTTGTTTATATGGTGGATTTCATTTATTGATTTGTTAGTGTTGAACTATCCCCGAATCTCTGGGATGAAGCCTATTTGATCATGGTGAATGATCTTTTTGATAGTTTCTTGGATTCAGTTTGCAAGTATTTTATTGATAATTTTTGTATCTGCATTCATAAGGGAAATTGGTCTGTAATTCTCTTTCTTTGTTTGGTCTTTATGTGTGGTTTGGGTATCAGGGTAACTGTGGCCTCATAAAATAAACTGAGTAATGTTCCTTCTGTTTCTATTTTGTGGAATAATTTGAGAAGTATGTGCATTAACTCTTCTTTGAAAGTCTGATAGAATTCTGCACTAAAACCATCTGGCCCTGGGATTTTAATGGCTGCTTCTATTTAACTAGGCATTGTGGGTCTGTTTAAATGGCTCTTCAGATCACGGTGTAACTTTGGTAAGTGATATGTATGGAGAAAATTATCCATTTCCTTTAGATTTCCCAGTTGATGAAGTACGGGTTTTTAAAGTATGTCCTCATAATTCTCTGGATTTTCTCGGTGTCTGTTGTTATGTGCCCCTTTCATTTCTAATTTTGTCAATTCAGATATTCTCTCCCTGCCTTTTAGTTAATTTGGATAAGGGTTTATCGATGTTATTGATTTTCTTATTGATACTCAGATAGGATTCAGGGAGTTATTTCAAATTTCTTGTATCTGTTGAGACTTGCTTTGTGTCCAAGTATGTGGTCAGTTTTGGAGAAAGTTCTATGAGGTGCAGAGAAGAAGGTATATTCTTTGGTTTGGGTGAAGTGTTCTGTAAATATCTGTTAGGTCCATTTGGTTCACCATGTCAGTTAGCTCCAGCATTTCTCTGTTCAGTGTTTTGGTCTGGATGACCTGTCTGTTGGTGAGAATGGGGTATTGAAGTCTCCCACTAATAGTGTGTGAAAGTCATTATGTGATTTTAGCTGTAGTCACATTTCTTTTACGAACTTAGGCGCCCTTGTATTTGGGGCATAGATGTTAAGAATTGCAATACCATCTTGGTGGATTTTACATTTGATGAGCATGGAGTGTCCTTCCCCATCTCTTCTGATCAGCTTTTGTTTGAAATCTATTTTTTTTCCAGTTGTTAATTCTTAGGTCCATTTGCACAGAATATTTTTTTTCACCCTTTTCCCCTGAGGTGATATCAATCCTTGATGTTAAGGTATGTTTTTCTTGGATGCAACAGAAGGATGGATCCTGTTTTTTATATCCATTCTGTTCATCTGTGTCTTTTTCCTGGGTTGTTTTAAGTCATTGAGTATATAAGAATTTGTTGTAAAAGCAATAGGAAAGTAAAATGCTTAGGTATGGATTTTGTTTAGTTTTAATGGGGTCTCATACATCTCAGACTGGCTTCAGACTAGTCATAGAGCCCCAAAATAACCTTGAACTTCTCATCTTCCTGATTGCACCTCCCAAGCAGCAGGATTAACAGGTGTGGCTACCATACATGGCATGTGTCATCCTGGGTGTGGAATCCGGGGCTCCTGCACTCTAGGCAAGCACTCTAAAAAGGAGTTATATCCCCAGCCCTGGAATGTTTCCTCTTGGGAAAAAGGTAGAAAAATGATGACAACGTGACAGTGTGGGCTTTTGGAGTGTGCAGACAGGAACAAGGAAGTGTGGCCACGAGAGGAAAGATGAGCACAGATCTCTTGCAGTGTGCACTTCGGAGATTAAAACGTGAGACTGGAGTTCTTGGCCCCGAGAAGCCCTCAATCAGAACCTGCAGTGTGCTTCAGAGCCACAAAGATGACCTCGCCTTTTGTTTGAATTTACCACTAGGTTGAGTGACAAGGCCAGATTTACCTAGTTACTTGGGCAAAGAAGATTATTCTCTGCTTCAAATGTAGCCCATGGCTTCTCTTCACATCTCAGTGGCTTTTACTCATGAAGTCACAGTCATTTGTATCATGTGGAAACAGCAGGCCTGCTACAACACCTGCTTTAAAAACGAAAATGAATCTCAATGGGATGAGCACATCAGAGAACCCTTTGAATACAGCATGACTTCTGCGTTGTCTTGTGTGTGCTCCTCGTCTGTGAGAAACTCTGGGTGACTGTAGCAAACACCACTAGCAGAGAACAGCACAGAAGACAGCACCACGTGCCCTTGCCTCAGGCCCCAGCCCGTATGTGATGAGCCACACCCGTCTGCTCTGGTGCCACACAAGCGTAGTAAACCACGATGGCACCCTTCCCAATGCCTGCGCCTGGGAGCAAAATCTGTCTTCTAGATAAAGCACTTTATACTTGCAGCACTTACTGTTTCATAACAGTTTAATGCACTTAGATCCTCTATATCATATGACAGTCTTTTATATCAGACTCTCAGCTCTCTTTCAGTCTCAGGTTTCAATGTTGCTCTTTAACCCCATTTTCTCCTAAGCCTGTGGTTTTTATTGTTTACTTTTTGTGTGGTGCAGTAATTTTTATACATAAATGTCATATTATAGTAGAACTGACTGTATTTTGTTTCAAGTATCACATTTATGCCTTATCAGTAACTATCTAAATCCAGATCAAAAGCAGGGATTTTGTTTGTTTGTTTTTCCTTCAGGTCTAGAGATTGAATCCAGGATCTTGTGCATGAACACTCTACTGTCCATAGAGCCATACCCAGGCCCATTCAATTTTTTTTTATTGAAAAAGAATCTTGCTGAGTTGTCCTGGCTAGCTGAGTTCAGGCTAGTCTTGAACTCACTAGGCAGCCCAAGCTGACCTTGAACTTGCCATCCTCTTCCCCTCAGCCTCCCGAGCAGCTGTGATTACAGATCTCACTGGCAGTGTTGGCTGGGGTGTTCTCTGCCATTCACAAGCCTCCTGAACCCATTTGTAGAATTTGGTGTTCGTATTTGTAGGGAGAGAATGGTCTTCAGTTTCATCAACTGGCTTCTCAGAAAATTCATCCTGAATCTGCCATTTTATCTCCCAGACTCCAGAGCCTTTGCCAACTTCAGCCTCACCAGAGATCTGACAGAGCAGAAGCTGGAGCAGCCTGGCCAGGGCACTCCAGCCTGGGCGTCAAATGCACAGCCAATGATGTCTTTGCTCCTATGCCTGCTTAGAACCTCAATGTCAGGTGACAAATTTCCTTGGATGTCATTGTAAAAGCTTTAAAGAGAGTAAAAGAGAACTTGAGTCATCAATACGAAGAGATTCATGGCCACATTTCAAGCATTTTCTGTGGTAGTCTATGCTTAGCGAACAGGGCAGACATATGGCCAAGGGAATGTGCCAGGCTAGCCCCATCCAGGGAGAGTGAGGGAAATGAGCGGTGTGCGCAGATCTACGCCCTGCTGGGCTATTGGCACCCTGCTCCTTGCACCCTGTCTGCCAGTTCTCCCCGGACCACTAGTTGCCGAAGACTCCATTTCTACACTTTTTACACTGACCCTCAGGGTGGACCTGTGTTTTGCTTTCCCAACTCTGGAAAGAGGTTTCTGAGGACTGGGTGATCCAACCTTATGATCCTGCACAGTGGGTCGACCCTGCACAGTGAGGAATTCCTTGTCCTAGGCAGGCCTGAGCCTTCTGTGGGCCTATGTTCACCTGGAAACATTTTCACTAGAATTCAAGGAAATTTTTACACTTCCCAACAATATTCAAGTAACCTCTGAAATATTCTTATTTGACTGGAGGGAGAAAAGTCTCAATAAGCCCACCAGGATTTGCTGAGGTTCTAGCTATACTCTCTACATGCTCTATCATTCCTATATCCTTCATTCTCTCTTCTCTCCTCACCCCAAATTCTGTGCATGTCTTCATATCACGGACTTAATCTCTTTTATAGGAAGTATCTAAAAAATGCATTGTACACTTGCAAGTGATGTGAATACAGTTCAAATGTCTGGATCACTATCCTATGTATTGACTTCAGGATGTCCCTTTCCATTCCAGGGCCTCCTGGGATCATCCCAAGCAGGCCAGTGAGGCAGTGCCCTTCGCTGTTATCTCCAGGGGAGCAGAAGCCTTCTCTAGTCCCCACACTCTCTAGCTCCTGTTGCCGAGAGGTGCTGTGGGATGTTCTGTATGGCAAATGTGTTGCTAATAAAACACTGATTGGCCAGTGGCTAGGCAGGAAGTATAGGCGGGACTAACAGAGAGGAGGAAAGAACAGGAAGGTGGAGGGAGACACTGCCAGCCACCGCCAGGACAAGCAGCATGTAAAGATGCCGGTAAGCCACAAGCCATGTGGCAAGGTATAGATTTATAAAAATGGATCAATTTAAGATATAAGGACAGTTAGCAAGAAGCCTGCCACGGCCATACAGTTTGTAAGCAATATAAGTCTCTTTGTTTACTTGGTTGGTTCTGAGCAGCTGTGGGACTGGCAGGTGAAAGAGATTTGCCCTGACCGTGGGCCAGGCAGGAAAACTCAAGCTACAGAGAGGCCATGCTATTCAGCTCTGGTGGTTGGTATGGCAGAAGACCCCTCCGCTGCAGCTGTTCAAGTACAGTTGCATCCCTGGGCTGGAGCCCCTTCTTCTCGTGTTGACCTCAGGAGGGCGCATCAGTGATGGACTGACTGGGCTTGGGCTCTCTGGGGATAGATCTCTTACAAGTCTCTTCCTGTTGCTGCTGAAGATCTGGGTCCAGAGGACTGTCCCCAGCAGCTATATGGACCTCTCTCATTAGATCGTAGTTACATGTGCCTAGTGTCTAATGACATCTCAGTGAGGCTGGAAGCAAATGTCTTTATGGAGAAAAAGATCCAAAGATCCACATGGGCAGACAGACATACAGACAGACAGACAGACAGACACACACACACACACACACACACACACACACACACACACACACAAAAGCCTGGGAAGCTCTGGTGTCCCCTCCCATCCCCTGCCTCCAGACTTCCTGTAGATTGTGTCCCCTCTACTCTGTTTCTTCTTCAAATCCTCACAGTGTGAAACCAACACACATTTGAATTGCCACTGTTTGATTAGATAACATCCTAATATTTACCTTAAATGCTTGTTTAAAGTAAAATTAACTGAGCACTGTCTTCTCTAGAGAAGAGAGGGCTTTGATTTGAGATGTGGGGTTCCCTCTATCCACCTTGAATTAATGATCTCTTAACAGAAAAGTAAAAAAGATTGTTTGTCTCAATAGATGCAGGTTGGGGAGAGCAAGCAAGTGATGTCTATTGAGTCTCTGGAAGTAAGACAGCATGGGAACATCACAGCTACTGAATCTGTTTAGGAGCCATTCTTTAGAAAGCATCTCTTGTCCTTTACTAGTTGCTATTTAAAACTCTGAGTTGCTCTAACTGTGGGCTGTTTGCAAACTGCTACACACAGCTTCTCCACTGCAGACGCACGTTAGAGCTCTCAGTCACTCACTCACAAGTCCAGCAGGGACCACAGGGAGGAAACATTTTCATACCATTTTGCTTATAAGTAAGAGCATGCTTTTGTTTTCATTTATCTGCTAAGTTTTATATAATTCAAAAGAGACACTTATGTGAAAGGTATATGCTCCCCACAGGCTCCTAGTTGGAATATAAAAAATAGTTACTACAGTTGAAGTTTTTACTGGATAGCGACTTCCTGAACCAGAGTTCATTGTGGGGTAGGGGGTCAGGGTGGGGGAGGCATTAGATTGAAAAGCCCTGGAGCTGGCAACCCACTGAGGGGACACAGTCACCGTCCTTCGAGGGTGTTCTCTAAGAGGGTGTTCTCATAGGTTGTGGTGGTCCTGAGGTCACCTCGGTGAGGTGGAAAAATGGTCTTAGTCACATTGAAAGATTCTTTCAGACACTGGAGACAGAAAAGGAAGAAAGTGAGAACGCACAAGGCGTGTTCTGTGCCCTAGCCACACGGGATAAGAGGCATCTCCACTCTAGGTGGTGAGCAGCATCGACAGGACACTTATGAGTCTCCTTCTCTTACCATAACAGCCGGCGAACCGCTATGTGAGTGGACTCTGGAGGCTGCCCTGCAGAAGCCAAGAGAGATAATGAGCAGAGGTCTGCGCCTGCCTCCCTCCTGCCCAAGCCCAAATCACATCAGAATCCCTTCTACCTCTACACACCAAGTCCTGTGTAAGATTTAGTTCAGAGAGCTACTTACTATTAAAAAAAAAAAGTCTTAGAGAGTGACTCATTTTGCCCATTTACAGAGGCCCACCCAGAATGATAGAGTTGTCTGTTCTGGGTAACCACACAAGGCCAAGCCCTGGTGTCACTAGGGCCTGAGGCCTCCTCATATATCAAGGGTTACTGACAAGATACTTTCACACTCACTGGTCACATGCAGTATGGCAAAAGTTGTTTGTACCCACATATATTTTGGTTGTTGCTGTGTTTCACTAGTTCCTGAGCACCATATTTATCTTTTTCTATCTTTGAAGCCACACTGCCTCTACTACTCAGTAAATATTGAGTCAATGAAGTACAATAAACCAGTCAATCCTGATATATGTGAGGGAAGAACAGTCATAATCACCATCCATTTTAAAGATAAGAAACCAGAGGACTATGAGTTGGCTCAGCTTATAAAGTCCTTGCCCTACAAGAATGAGGGCCTGAGTTCTAACCCCCAGCATCCACATAAAAGTGAGGCCCAGCAACAATATAACTTCAGTGTTGAGTGGGCAGAGGCAGGGAGATGTCTGGGACTATTTGACTAGCCTCTTAAACCCTGGTTTAAGTTTCTATGAGAGACCTTGTCTCAAAAAAAAAAAAAACAAAAAACAAAAAAAAACAAAAAACAGGATAAAGAACTGAGGAAGACATCAGATATTGGCCTCTGGTCTCTACATGCACATTCCTTCATTCATATGCATGAGTCTACACATGCACACACACACACACACACACACACACACACACACACACACACACACACGGTGAAAAACCAGAGGTTCAAAGAGCTTAATGAGCTTGTCTAAAGTCACTTCTGGTCACTCTGCATCCAAGGCAATGACCAGGAGGAAGAGTCCTCCTAGTCAACACTTTGGTGGCATCATATAAAATGAACTATCATGTGCCGTTTCTGTATATTTTCTACCCACTCAGCCTCTCTAACTGCATTATTCACAGTAAAATTATCAACCTTCAATGACACAGCTGACAGGAATTCTAAACAGAAAACTCTTTCTCATGCATCATACTTTCTAAGTGTCACAGTGACAGCTACCACCTCTGATGTTGAAGGTCCATAGATGTGTGAGCTTTGGGGGATTGTGGTTACGGCATCAGTAATCCCAGGGATAATGCATAAAACAAATTTCCCTGGCTACATGAGAGCCAGGAAGAGCCTATTTGGTGAAAAAAAAAAGTTAAAGGATAATTGTTTACTTTCACAGGAAGGCCCTGGGGGAAAGAGGAGAAGATTTCAGTGAAAAGCTTAGGCCACACAGAGCGCCCTGGTTGTTAGAAAAATGATTAAGATCAAGACTGACAGGGAAGCATGGTGTACTTCCGATTCATGTGTGCGCGAGGTGGGGAAAATACATGGTTTCCCTGTCACCTATCAAAAGCAAATGGGCAAATGACGTGTGATGGCGTTTGTCACCTAAGATGTCTGTGGCTTAGGAACATGGTGAGTCAATTTGTTACTTAGGACTTCCCCAAAAATGGAATTCTGAGCCAACTCACATCCCGACCTGGGGAGTCTGAGATGTCCTCTTTCCCCCCTGACAAGCCAAATCAGGAGGGGAACCCAAACCAGACCTCATTCCTTCCACCCGTTTTCCCTTACCTAACAGCTCAGTCATGGGCAGACTGAGTTCCATTCTGAAAATCACAAGTCAATGCTTTCAAGGAATTTCTTTAACAGCGAGTTGAAGATTTGAACTCATTGCTCAGCTTTTACCAAACAAGTGCACTACCCTGAAATAAAAAAGCAACCTGCTACCTAAAACAATAAATAAGAAGCATTACATCCTCAGAAAAAAGTGTGTATTGAGCTATATAAATCTGGTATGTCTCTAGATGCTATCAGGTCACTCTCTGTGAAAGACTCAAACTAAAGTGCATTCCATCTGTGCCGGGGAAGGGAAAGTGAGCTGGTCTGTGTGTGAAATCACGATCGAAATGAGCCACGGATGACTTGAGGTGGTTCTCAGTCCCGTTTATCTTTCCCTCACTTCTGCCTACTTGCAGCCCACGATAGCAAACTGCCTATTGCAGCCCACGATAGCAAACTGCCTATTGCAGCCCAATACTCACATCATTGTGTAATCTCAGCACATCAAATGTTTTTGGCTTTCAATATCTCAGTAGAAATTGGGAACACTAGTTAGCACTTTAGTTAAAACTTTAGTAAAAATAATGTAGATTTAAGAATTTGGGGAAAGGTTCATTTTAAAAAAAGTCTTAGTGTAAAATACTGGCAAGATGTGGATGGAAACTTGAGTTCATTACTTCTGAACTCACCCAGCTGGGGATACCCAGTGAGGCACCACTATGGGACAAGAGTGTAATCGGTTAGCTGCGGGAATCCATCTTGACAATGTTGGCAAAAATCTTGCGGTCATTTCCACTCTTGGTTCATGGCAGGAGAGCCCCCTCGTGTCACAGTGTAATGTGAGGACCCATCTTACTGCTCTGCTCCAAGCTGTCTTTTCACAGTGCCCAACATGGAGGCAACCTTCAATCCTTGTGTGCAAAGAATTGAATGAATGATCAGCTTGTATAATCAATATGGCAAGTGCTTAGGATACAAAGAAATATAGATAAGGCAAGAAAATAGTCTCCAGCTCACTGCTGAGTCCAGCAAAGTGATCAGATTCAGTGTCTATTAACCAAGCATCATAGGCTGCTTCCAGAAAATGCAGGGTGGTGGCTCCTCTGTAGTCACATCTACCCAGAAAGCTCCCCAAGGCATTCCAGATAAAACAAAGTTTCCATGTATGAGCCAGACACACTGCTAATTAAGAAAGAGGCTGTCGCTGAAGTAGGCTAGGCAAGTGCCTTGAACAGTTAAAAAACGGTTCCTGCACAAGAGCAGTTTCTGAAGATTGCTTTAGAACAGAACGTGGGTAGTTTCCTTCTTGGGAGCAGCTTGATCTGGGTAGTGCATGCTATTAGCATTTGTTAGCAGAAGAAGCAGTAAGGAAATTACTCACCCTAGTTGTCCCACTGCTCATTAGAAGCAGAGAGAAGGATGGCCTTCGGGAGCTCTCTGTTCAGACAGCTGCAGTCAGCAGGGCTGTGGGCCTCGGTTGGGGAGGATATGAGAGAGGAGGAGGGTGCTGGCTGGCCTCTGCTTCGGGTGAAGCAGTAGAATTTATAATGCAAGAACCACCTAGCCTGGCAAGGGCAACTGGGTTCTTCTGTTCTAGATGAGAAGGGTCACTGGGGAGTGCTTCAAATAGAGACTAGCAACCCAGAATTTGAATCCCATGAAAATTTAACTTACAGAAGTAAAGTGATGTCTTAAGAATACTATTTTTCATTTTTTTGAATATGTACAGAAAATAGATTGTGTTCCCTTTCCTCCTTTGAATCAGAATGAGTTTCAATCACCTCCCATGGATGAAGTGACTCTGTCAATCACCTCCTATGGATGAAGTGACTGTGTCAATCACCTCCCATGGATGAAGTGATTGTGTCAATCACCTCCCGTGGATGAAGTGATTGTGTCAATCACCTCCCGTGAGTAATTATATCAATCACTTCCCGTGGATGAGTAATTATGTCAGTCACCTCCCGTGGATGAGTGATTGTGTCAATCACCTCCCATGGATGAGCGATTGTATCAATCACCTCCCATGGATGACTTGGTACCATGAAGTTGGGTTCATCACACATTTGTGTATCCCTTGTATCTGGAGTCTTATGAGTCTGTGCACAGTGATGATGTCTTTGTTTACTTAAGATTTATTCACTTAACAACTCATTATCCTTATGCCTGTGCTTTTGCATGTGTGAAAAATAGGGCGCCTTTTAGCTGTGTTTCTTTGGGTTTAACTGTAGCACGAATCTTAAAAGATCTTATTAAATAAAAAACAAATCAGGAGCCAAATATTGGGGTGAATTCCTGCCAGATGTAACACGAATCGCTAAATAGTCTTATTAATAAAAATTCATCTTGTACGCTTTACTCAGGCTGCTCCTGCCAGACACTATTTTAATACTCTGGCAGACACTTGCTGCCTTTTAAAGGGTTAGTGCTTTTGCCTGAATCAAAAGATGGGTGCTTATAGGAATGCTTCAATAAGCTCTCAACAATAGTCCCTACAGATTCTTAAGAAATAATCTCTTGGGTGGATTCCAGGTGTATGTTCTACACAAGACAGTACATCAGCCGGCCTCTTCTCTATAGCCAACGGCTCCAAAACCTAGTGGTTATAAACAACTGTCCAGGAGAATTTGTCAACTTGACACACGCTACAGTCATACAAAAGGAAGGAACCTCAATTGAAAAAATGTCTTCATAAGATCCAGCCATAGGACATTTTCTTAATTAGTGCTTGATGTGGGTGGTGTTAACCTTGGGCTGGTGGTCCTTGGTTCTATAAGAAAGTAGGCTGAGCAAGCTATGATGAGCAAGCTACTAAACAGCACTCTTCCATCAGCTCCTGCCTCCAAGTTCCTGGCCTGTTGAGTTCCTGGCCTGACTTCCTTTGGTGATGAACAGTAACATGGAATTGTAAGCCAAATAAATCCTTTCCTCCTTAAGTTGCTTTGGTCGTGGTTGGTTTTATCCGAGCAATAGTAACCCTAACAAGAACAGCAACCATCACAGGGCCTGGGTGTAACTCAGTGATAGAGGCCTTGATTAGCATGCACGAGTTCCTAGGTTTGATCTCCAGCATTGAAAGCAGCAAGCAAAACCACCATTCACTATCCTTCCCGCCACCCTGTGAGACTGTGGGTGGCTTGCTAGTGCAACTGGCTGACCTCAGCTGGTTTGCTCATGTACCCATGGCCAGTGCTATGCTTCTCCCCTCCTTCCTTGAGGGAGTGTTTCAAGGTGAAGGAAGTTGATATACAATACCAAGTGGTAACCAAAGCCTGTTGTGAATCTGACCATGTCAAAGCCAATGAGGAGATGTGCCAGCTCAGCTGGTGGCTCTTTAAATAATGCAGCCTGACTCAGTTTCCCTTTAGATCAAAGCTCACATTCAGCTTTGAACTATCCAACCTCAGCTCTTTTTCTCTTCTCTTCTCTTCTCTTCTCTTCTCTTCTCTTCTCTT
>CABHPP010122492.1:0-16181 GCA_902168425.1 Peromyscus attwateri | reverse complement strand
CTCTCTCTCTCTCTCTCTCTCTCTCTCTCTCTCTCTTCTTTTCTCTTGTGACTCAAACCTGAGCATTCTTTCAGAAAAGTACCTGGGTGGGTTGGTTGCATGTAGAGGAGGTGTACCAGGTCTATGTGTCATAACTCTGTTACTTCAGCCTGTTCTGTTGAAATTACAGTTTCTGAAAGTGTATTGTATAGAAAAGAGTGATCACAAAAGTTTTCTGTCATCCTGTGAAAGTTGGTCTCATTTTGACAGGTTTTAGAATTAGACTAGGGTCATACTTTCTGTGGTGTTTCCAGAGAGGAGCAACTGGTGGTGGTGCTGCTGAGGCTGCTGCTGGGGCTGCTGCTGGGGCTGCTGCTGGGGCTGTTGCTGCTGCTGCTGCTGCTGCTGCTGCTGCTGCTGCTGCTGCTGGTGGGGACCCACCACAAATTGAGTAGCATTTTTTAACTGTCCATTTTCAAGCAAATGCTGGCTTGGCTGCCTGCATTTTCCTCCAAACACTTGGGTGTCCAACTGCTACTGCCACGCCACTGCACCTGTGTCTCTGCCCTTCCAATGTGAACACCAGAAGCTCTCCCTGGGGCTCCGGGCCTTCACCGCCAGGTTGGGACTGCCAAGTCTTTGTGGACTGAGCAGCTACCAGGTTCTTGGCCTCTCTAGCATCCAATGGTCACTGTTGATCCACCCTATTGTGTAAGACAATCTAATAGAACCCTTTGTAATACGTAATATATATTCTGTCAGTTCTGCTCCTGCATCAAGCCCTGTTCGGTGCAGTTTCTTATGCTTGAGAAGAGAACGAAGACGAGTCCACTGAGGTCCTTTCCAGTCTATCCAACATGCTTTGTGCTGTTGTCTTTCCAAAGTGAGCATGTGACCCCGCACAAGTCTCTCATGGAGCTGGAATGGGCAGAGTCCTAAGGAATCCATGCTGAGAACTTTGGTCCAATTCATCCCAGTCTCACCCCATCACAGGCTGCCGCCTCTCTTCAAGGGCCAATGCTCAACAGAACAAACTTCACCCGGCCAGGTTTCCTCCAGCCACTGGATCTCAGGATCTCTTTTAGCTTCTGTCACTCAAGGCAAGTGACGAGGTTCTGTAAGTACCTGTTCATTTCTCTGCTAGTAGTGACTGCGCCGGTTGCCCTCAGTCGTCAACGTGATCAGACTAAGAAATGCTTACTTAGGGCATGAATGAGGCACACTTTGGGACTTTTCCAGAGAGGATCAACTGAGGGAGAAGATATTCCCTGAATGTGGGCAGCACTATCTCGTGGATGGGCTGAATTCCCAAACTGAACTTAAAAAGTAGAAGTCGTACTTCCTGGCTGAGGGTGCAATGTGACAGCTGCCTCAGACTCCGGCTGCTATGCCTCCCCACCAACAGACTGTAATCCCTCACGTTGTGAGCCACCATAACCCTCAATGCCCTTAACTGCCTATTAGGAAGGTGCTTGGTTACAAGAATGAGAAAAGTAACTAATATAGTAACTAATACAGCATGCAAGCACTAACTACATTTTCCCTTGACAATTTTCATAATCTAGTGTTTTACATCATTCATTCATTCATTCAACAAATATTCACTGATTATACATTTTGTGCCAGAATAATAGACAAAGAATCCATGTCCATTTGGAGCTTGTAGTCTGACTGGTAGAGACCGAAAATAAATCATTAATAATACAAAATAGGAAGTATACCAGAAACTGTCAAATGTCTAGGACAAAATGGCACAGGAGCATAGGGAATGGGTGTGGAGTTAGGTGCTCTTTTCTAGTAGGATGAAGACAGGAAGTGAGAATGTGGAATCTGCTGGGAGAACATCCCTGACAAAGGGATTGACAGTTGAGGCTCTGAGGGAGCAGCTAGATGCACAAGTCTCAAGTCTGGGAGAATTTGGGGCTGGAAAAGGAAATGTGAGCAGCCTGCATCTGCTGTTCAAAGCTGAGTTGCTTTGACACCACCAGAGGACTCAGTGTGGACATGAACAGGGGTGGTATTCACATCAACCCTTGGAGTTTAAACATTTCCAAGTTGGGTCTGATGAGGAGCAATCAGCAAAGAAAATGAAAAAGGATTGCCCATGGACAGGAGAAAAATCAAGAAAGGAACCCAAGCAGATAACTCCGTGAGCCAGCATATAACACTGGGAGATGAAGAACAAGGATGGAAACTGACCTGGACATAGGAAGCCGCCTGGGTGGCTTTGTCAGTGAGTTGGTGAGGACAAAACTCAGTGGGGAGAGAGTCAAGAGAGAATAGAAGAAGAGGAACAGAGACACCTGGGGAGGTGTCGGTTTGAAGAGTTTGCTGGAATGAGAGCACAGAAATAAAATATTAGAGGGGGTGAAGCAATCAAAATTCTTCAAGATGGGAAAGCAGCACTTGTGTGCTAATGGACGTGACTGCAAGAAGTGGTTAAGTGGAAGATAACAGAATGGTGGCAAGCTCTCGAAACATCTAAGGACAAGAAGAGGGAGTTGAGAGCACAAGTAAGGACAGCAGTGACCACACAATGCTGGTGCAGCTACGTGGCAGCTAGGAGTGAGGACTCCTGCCTACAGTCCCAGGATTAGGAAGCTGGGGCAGGAGGATCACTGTAAGTTCAAGACCATTCTGGGCTCTAGATTGCAACCCTATCTTTAGCAACTTTTAAAATTAAAGACATTTTAGTTGCTTCTATCTCCCAAGAGAAAACTGAAAGAAGAAAAAGAGAAGACAGGATGTGAGACAACCATACAGCGGACTCATCATCCCTTCCATCCATTTGAGGATGGTGGTTGCATCATTTTATGGAGACCACTTGGCATGGCTGCATATTTTTTGAAGGAAGAAAAAGAGAAGACAGGATGGGAGACAACCATACAGCAGACTCATCATCCCTCCCATCTATTTGAGGATGGTGGTTGCATCATTTTATGGCGACCACTTGGCATGGCTGCATATTTTTCTCTAGTCAAGCTCAGCTATAGGTGTGAGATAGACTTAACCAAGGTTATGCCTTTACCAAGTAGAGAAAATAGTTGAGAAATGAGCTGATAATAATGCTGGAGAGAGAGGGGTGGGAGTGGAGTAGCAAGATAGGAAGGCAGGAACGACCCTCAGGCAGGAGGATCACTGCATGGAAAGCAGACTGAAGGGTGTTTGGAGAAGGGACACTAGAGAAAAGAAGCCATGAAGATAGAAGGCAGTGGCAGTGAACTGGGTCCCTGGAGCTGCGTTAGAAGGGACTAAGATGGTGGAGAAGAAGATCATGCAGTAGTCTGGGTCCTGGGAAGCCTGGGCATGCTTCCACATGAGACACAGGATACTTACAAATGCAGCTCAAGACAAAATTGTAATCTCACTTAAACATGGGTTCTTTTGCAATTTTTTTGGTAACTTCGTTGTACAGTTCTCACATATGAACTTTATAGATGACAGTATCATGTCACAGTACCAAAAGGTTGGACAATCCTGGTGGGCAAAGCCTTGAGAAGAGACAAGGCCAGGGGACTGACAGGCTAGAACGCCAGCATTGTGTGAACATTTAAGTCACCAACAACTGTCAGGCGTGGTGCTGTGGAGAATAAGTGACAGCCAGGAACTAAACTTTCAAGAGATGGGGGAAGGAACTTTGGTGGGGGGAACTGTAAGAGGGAAAGCGGACCTGTCTGAGCCTTGCGGCATCCAGTTCAAAGCACATTTAATTTTCCGAGCAAGGACAAGAATAATCTGGCGTCAGCAATCAGGTGCAAGCTGTTTGACATCTCCTCCTCCTCTTCGTCCTTCATCTCTTCAGCCTTTAGAATACGTGTTTCTGTTGCCTGGGGAGCAAAGTTTCTTTAATCTTCCATCTAATGCTTCTCCACTGTGGTCCATTGCAGGCACCTAACCTTAGCCCTCACTGTGTATACAGTTACCATGCCCTTCCCTCTTGGGAACCAAAAAAATTTAATTGCTATTTGTTGGGATACAGGACACCGTGATTAGATTCTCTGGGTTATTTTAATGAACTGGTAAGTTAACACGTGCTGAGCCAGGGAAGGTTTGTCTGTGTTTGAAAATATTCCTGAGCCAAGAAAATTAGGACCAAGCTTTTCCTTTTAAAATATAACATAACCTTAATAAGTTTTTAGAGTTTCCTCCATTAGGGTGTGGAGACGGGTATTGGGAAAGGATAAAATCTAGGAAGTGGAACGTCAAATTACGTAAAGCTTGTTTAATTGTCATCCAGGTTTTGGAACCTCCCGGTGCTGACTCCAGGGCTTGACCACTGCTCTGTGCGTCCACCCTCATCACGACCCTCCCTCCATAGCCCGTGGAGATCAGAATGTGCTGGCCTAGCTGACTGGCTCTGCCTCGGTGCTGCTGCTGCGTAGGAGTGTCGCAACCCCAGGCTCTCAGCACCTGCGTCCTCATGATGTGAAAGCTGCACAGCCACCATGTAAGCATTACCTCAAGTTGCATAATTTGCTCTCACAAAGTGGAAAAAAGAAGTTTCAGAATGTGCATTCAGCCTCCACTGGCCTCCTGTAGTTCCCAGATGGGTGAAGAATTGGGTCGCTGGAGGTGGACAGCCCTGAAGACAAAGGCCCACTGAAGGAGTGATATGATGCTGGTTAAGATCCCAGCCTCTCTCAGTTTATCATGGCAGAGAAAGAAAACATTTGATGAGTGTAGAGTCCTGTGTAGATGTTTCAGAAAGCCATTCACTCTACCAAGTACTGAAGTCGCCCTCACTCACTGGGATACCAAGAATCTCCTGGAGACTCTTGAACTGGTCTGGTCAGCAGGGCTGGCATTGCCCTTTGTCCCCAGGTAAGACACATTCATGCGTGCTTTGCATGCTAACTCACTAGTTCTTGAGAATGTGCATGAGCCAAGGAGGAGAGCAGAAAGGATTCTAATAGCTAATATGCAGGGAGTGTGTTGTATGTGGCAACCCGGTACCGCACCTCAGTGCATCAGTGAATGCCTCCATTTCATGAAAAGAAAACTCAAGTTGACAGCAGCCAAGGGGATGGCTCAGTTAAACTATCAGCAAGCAGGGAGCCTAGGCTCAGACCCATGAGGATTTTCTCCCAAGGCAGGTCCTTTGCAGATAACACCAAAAGTTTAGGACAGCACACAGTCTAGGTTATTCTTCCTTGTGGGTTTCATAACTGCCAGATGGGCTGGTGGTACCTTGTATAGTTCTAAAGTGAATGACCAATACAGACGCCTCCATGATCTGCCCAGGAATCGTAAATGGCAAGTAGACAGGGAGCTGGGGTAAATGAGGGCAAAGGGGACTCTGGCAGACAGGGATACATCTCCTACCTAATGGGCACAGTAGCCAGTCATCACCTGGCCTCAGTGCAGACACAGTATTCCACAGAAGAGGTTGTAATCTCTTCTAATATGAAATGCTAGGTCAATATTTTTGTTCAGTATAGTGTGGCCCTAACAGTATGCTTGAGATGCTGTGGTCTAAACAGAACTGGCTTAGAAAGCCGCTTCTAAATTCTCTCCTTGCTTTTCTGCCATCACAGGCTCCTCCAAATGTCCACCCAAGTGCCATTGCAGGGCAGACTGGCCACAAGTCAGCTTGGTCATGGGGTTGGTTTGACTGCTTTAAACTTGAGGGTGTGTGCAGACCTGCAGACCATGGCTGCTGAGAATGGAAAACCAAGCAAGAGGCAGCCGAGGCACCTGTAGAGATAGTCATGCCAAGGGTGTGCAAAGAGTAACTGTGTGGGTGACTGAGTCAATGAATTACATGTGGGAGTGTAAGCCCCGTGCACAGGTGAAGTTGGAGTAGAAGAATACATGCAAGAGAGGAAATGGAGGGGGACGACCAGTGTTTGAAGAGAGCAAAACCCACATATGCTTTTACCTAGTGCTCCTGATAGGTGCAGCGAGGAAGCAGTGGCCATTGCTCATGAAGCCAGAGCTGGTTGGGTAAATGCCCAAGGGAGATTAATCCAGTAATAATTTCTTCCTGGTTTCTGGTTTCGTGTGTGTTCTTTTGTGAGAGTCTCACTGACCAAGAACTCTCCAAGTTCTAGACTTGACTGGGCAGCAAACTCCAGAGAGGGATCCACCTGCTTCCATCTTCCCAGTGCTGAAGCACAAGCAAGTACCCCCACCCAAATGGTTTTTTGTTTCGTTTGTTATCGGGGTTCTATGATCAAATTCAAGTCTTTGTGCTCGCAAGGCAAGCATTTTACCAGCTGAGCTACTACTCTGGCCCTCACCAGTCTTTCTTTCACAACATGTTATTACATGCACACCAGAAAATAACTTATGTAATCACAGTAAGTGGTGGTAAATAATCATCATATAAATCCTCTTTATGACAACTGGGGACCGTTTCAATGCAATTCCATATAAATTACCCGTTTGCACCCTCAATATCTCATTCCCAAGTCCTTTGGTTCATGCTGGGGTTTCTTGTCACAAAACCCTAGGGTGTGGATGTATTAACTTTCTCTTCTTTGCAGATGGGTGACATGGAAGATGGTCTCCAAAAGTCACGGTGTGGGCGAATGGCAGAGTGGGACCATTTCACCTGCCATTCTGTTCTGCCAAGCCAGTCCTCACCACCACCTTGGCGTCGCTGGTGTAGTCTGGACCGTCTGTTTGTATTATTTTATATATATATATATTTTAAATTATACAATTACAGGTATTTATTGGAGGATTTTTTTTAATATAGAGAATCACAATTAAAACCACCATTTAAATTTGGCCTTAGTGTAGTATGGTACCTTTTATTGAGAGTAATTGTCCTGTGTTTCCTACTCTGTTCCCCTTGGGAGAGATGGACAGACCAGTGTGAATGATAAATGCATCATTCTTTACAGGGGTCCAGCTCTCTATATGTCTTCATGTGCACACAATGTAATGTCAGAATTTGGTAGGAACAAATAGACTATTAAATGATTCTGAACCAACTTACTCATTAGAGAAGAGAGGCCTATAGATGTCCCAGTCGCCTGAATAACCTGAGAACTTTCATTCTCTAGAAGACTTCTCAAAGTATAGACAAAGCCCCTTGTGCAGGTCTGTGCACAAACAGGTTCTGTTCACCCCAAGGCATTCCCGATTCCGTTCTCTGGGCATGCTAACCTACGAGCAGCCGTTACTGCCATCTGTTGGCAGTGTGTGGAAGTGACGCATTTCCTCCTAGGTGCACAAAATGGTTCATTCTAGGCAAATCCTTAAAGATGGGAAGCTCTGTGAGGACAGAAGGAAAGGAGGGGAGGCAGGCAACAAGGAGAGAAGAGAAAGGAAAAACCAAGTGTATGCAGAATCATGGCGGGTTCGAATATCAGCAGGACCAGTGTAACTAAGCACTCTTTGTTTCCCGTCTTTAATGGGGATTCTGTCTAGTTTGTAGAAATGTTATAAGAATTAAATAATAAGACATACCAATTTGACTAAATGCTAATCCAGATCTCAGTGGTGGAACTCAGTGGTGGTCAATTCCCAGTCAGTTCTCTTCTGAGATGTGACTTAGGACAAATATCATTCTCTCCAATGACTCTACATCTTCGACTTGAACTTCCCAAATTGCCTAAGATGTTAACATGCTAGCCTGGGGAGGAAAGGGTAGGAAAGGGTGTGAATGTTTGCAAAAGAGGCGTTTGTGCGCCAGGCCTAGAAGCACATGCATTACTTCTACAGTACATGGTTAGCTAGATCTCAGTGGCAGAGTGCCATCGGTTACTGAAAGGTTGGAGACGGTGGCTCAGCATGCCAACTGATGAACATGGGAAATACAATTATCCCATGCCTTGGTAGCTTAGATGGGGAAGCTTTCTATGTGAAGCACCTTTAAACTGCTTCTTGGAGGACCCAATGGCTGTGGCGAGTGGGAAGAGGTGTGGGAAGCTACACAGGGACACTCTGGAAATCACCACAAACAAGAGGGCATGGTGAGGAGAGAAGCCTGCCTGAAAAGATGATGCATTAGGTAGGACTGAGAGTAAACTAAGATGAAGTTTGCCAGGGAGAGGGAAGGCAGTGAGAGGCTGCCAGTCTTAGAGAGTTGTACCAGACCCAAAGGACCCCAGCAGAAGCCAGTGGCCCCATGAAAATCAACTGGTAATTGTAAGAAGAAATCTGAGCATGTTACAGCACTTGACATGATGATGCCTGTTATCCAATTTCTGAACTTCAAAAATCTGAGTGCTGCATTAAACAATCCTCCAAAGAAGAGTTTTCAAGGTTCTATAACCATCCCAGGATTTGGGGGAAGGCTTTACGTAGTAATGGAGAAATGATGGGGCTATGGCAAGAACCAATTGGTTACATTGAAAGGAGAGTCCTCGTGTCTCAGAGAATAAATAGGTAGCTAAGATGTGAGTCAGAACCAGCTCAGAAAGCACCTAGAAGCCTTCACTGTTTGAAGCATGCCAGCCAGTTTCACGTGGGTGAAGTTTGGTTTTAAAGTAGACAAACTGAAAACACAACCTGTTTGTTTAGATCATGCGATTCTCCAGGTTTAAGGGTGGTTAGGTGCACCGTGGGGAAGCATTTCTTCTTGCAGCTGGTGTCGCTCAGTGCTAGGGTACTGACCTAGCAAGCACAGGTCCAGGAAGCTCCTTCCTGGGCACACTGGTGAGAACATGCCTCCAGTGTGAACGGTGCACAGGGTGCACTGTTTCCTGGCCCGCATCTGGTGATGTCCTTGTTGAGGCAGGAGCAAGCTGAAGTCCAGTCCTGTAAATACCCGGGTTCCAGTAAAGGTCTCTGGTGCCCCAGAACGCTAGAGCCCAGAGAGCACCCTTGACCCTTCTTCAACTCTCACGGTATTTAAGAGACACAATTTTTTGTCTTTATTTTTCAGGAAAAGATCAGGCTTTTGATGAATGGTTATCCATCATGTGCTACCTCTTCATTTACACAAATGAAATTAAAAACTCATAAACTCCATTAAAAACTCATAACGACCTTGGCAAGTTAAGCGTCTGCTCCGGGCTTCAGGCTTTTGTTTTCTTCTCTATACAATGTAGGACTCAATTATATAATCTCTGAAGTCTCTTTCTGACCTGAAACAACAAATTCTAGAATAACTTCCTGTTTCTGGCAAAGCGACATGAATCTTGAGGTTACTTTATCGCATCAGAATAAATCTCTACCATTATTGAAAAACCTAGCACCACGGAGGGAGCAGTCAGGCAGCATTCTTTAGGGGCAGCACCCTGCCTCCATGGCTGAGCCCGGAGCTGCTTCCCTTCCACCCCAGACAGGAGGGGACAAGAGCTTCGGTGGCATCTACCTGCTTCCTAAACACACGGGGTTCCTATCATGGCCCTGCAGTGGCGTCTCCGCCTGTACTCACTTCCTAATTGGACATGAGTTTGTTCGCTAGCTTAGTCCTCTGATTTCTGCTTACACAGAGTAAGTAGAAATACCCAGAGCCCTTCTCTCTCTGAAGGATATTTCCTCTAAAGGGGAAACATGTCCTAGGCAGAGCAATTTTAATGCAGTGTCCGACACAGAGCATGCAATGGTGTGGGTGATGATAGTTGCTGGAGTATGTCAGACTTGTAGATCTTGAAGAGCCGCCTGCAACTGTTTAAGGGTAAATTAATTCAAATTATGTTAAATTCATAAGTCAGTCTCCCATCTTGAAAGTGCTCAGGAAGCACAGGGGCTGGCTACAGCCACATCACACCACAGAGCAGAATAACCCCATCACTACGGAGAGCCCACAGGACAGTCTGCACGTGTGCTGACCAGTCCCATAGAAATGGCAGAGAGCTGGGGAGGGAGACACTTAGACATTCTTCTGTCTGGGTTCACTCAAGTATTTCCAGTACCATAGAACTTGACCTTAGCAAGTGGCCCACTCCACTCTTGGAAAACTTCATATTAGAAAGTTCTTCCCAAGGAATCAAAACTCCTGTATGCGCACACACACACACACACACACACACACACACACACACACACACACACCATATGCACGGGGCAATTTTAATGATTCTTCCCTCTAAGAGTTCAGAGTGTGGCTCAGTGGTCCAATGCTATCCAGCAGGCATGAGGTTCTGGGTTCAGTCCTTAGCACTGAAAAAGAAAAAGATTTTAGAGTTGAATTCCTTAGTCTTGCATTTCCTCTTCTTTTGTTGTGCTCCCTTGTTTTATTCTCTCTCTCTCTCTCTCTCTCTCTCTCTCTCTCTCTCTCTCTCTCTCTGTGTGTGTGTGTGTGTGTGTGTGTGTGTGTGTGTGTGTGTGTGTGTGTGTCTTGATGGAAATCAAAGCAACAATTAGGAGATTGTGTGTCGGTGTACCAGAACATAAAACAACCACCTTCATCTTCCCCCTGGGTCTAAGCGCAGAAATCTCTAAGTGGTTTATTTTAGTTCCACAGTTCAAAAGCATCTTGTACGTAAAAGGGGGAAATTAGAAGCCCTGAAGATGAATGATGAACTTCAAAATGGTGTCTAGAAGAGAGGTTCTGAGTGTTGGGTTCTGTAGGAAAGGGCGTCTCTTCCACGTGGGTGGAGACTACAGCTTCAGATCCGCTCAGCAAATGCCAGTGGGGCTGTGCTGGGACAGCAGATAATGAGATGTTGTTCTTAACCTGCAGTCACTGGCAAAGAGGCCAGGTTTGCCTTTGAAAACTTCTCACCAGGACCTAGACAGTTTCAGCCAGCTTTGGTAGTTCTGGGTACCATTGACACACCAGCTGTCATCTTTACACACGCAAGGACGCTTGCCTGATTCACTTCACCTGCTTCAGCACGTGATCAAAATCAATGCTAACATCTGTGTAGAGCCACCCTGCCACTAATACCCAGTATTAAGTGCAGTGAAAGATCCACAATTAACCACACACACACACACACACACACACACACAAACTCACAAATATACACACATATACACATACAAACACATTCATATACACACATACAAACACATACATGCAATACATACATATAAACACATACACAAAACCACACACACACATATACACACATACACAGATACATACATATACATGCAAACACACACATACACTTCTATCCATGGATTCTGCATCCATGAATTCAACAAACCACCAATCAAAAATATTTGAGAAAATACTGAGTCTGTACTAAACACATGTAGATTTTAAAGATCTTTATATTTTTATTTAAGTGTATGTGTGTATGTGACTGTGTGCACTCCCACAGAGGCCAGAAGAGCATCACATCCCTGGAGCTGGACTTACAAGCAGTTGTGAGCTGACTGAGGTAGGTGCTGGGAACCGAACTCAGGTCCTCTACAAGAGCAACATGCACTCTTCACCACTGAAGTTCTTCTTGCCTTGTCCCCTAGGTGTAGTTCAGTGCAATATAAAACAGTACGACAGGTGTAAATAATCCAGAGATGATTTAAACCACAAGAGGATGCACATAAATTATATGCAAATTATATGGCAATTGTATGCATGTGTCTAAGGGACATGAGCATCTGGTCATTTGAGGGTATACATATATACAGAGAGACCACCTAGAAATAAATTTCTATATGAAGTTATTTATATTTTATGTTTTATAATAGTCTTATGCTTTATATATATAAAATGCATTTACAATATACCTATTTCTAGTTGCATAAACTTAACTATGTATTTTAATGTGACGTGGATGTCTATGTGCACACACACATAGACGCTGCAGATGGTTTGGAAGGTACAGGGAAAATCTTCCCTTGCAGTCTTAGAAGAGCACAGATGGGTTCTCGGGACCTAGGAAAGGAGGCATTTCCATTTCACATTACTATCTCTCTTACATTTTTGGTTTTTAGTCTTATAACAACAAAATAGTTTTATAACAGTTATATGAATACATAAAATACAATATTTTATAATATTTGGTTATGCTAAGCAGCCATTGTCCATCTACATTTCCTTTGAGATGAGTTCCATGGTACAGAGTTTAGGTCTATTCCAGGCTGCACTCAGCTCAAGTTACAGTAGCTTTTCCCCAACGTCTGCATGGTGTTGCTCTACTTCCGTCAATCTGTCCAGCTCTGGGCTGATGAGATGAGATGGGTATGTTTGTCTGGCTAGAACATAGACGTGAACAGCTATAATCCAGCATGGTCACTGTCACACAAGTGTGGTGACAGTAACTGGCCCCACAGAGGGGAGAAGAACCAACCTGAGGGAAGGGAGGCGTTGGCCCAGCGAGGGTTCTCAACAGTACAGCAATGTGCAAACATGAACTTGGAAACGCACCAGACACTCACAAGCATGTAAGTCCTTGGGTTTTGGTTTAAGTAGAGAGGGAGGATCAAGCAGCCAAGATCAACCTACAAAGGCCAGGAGGGGTCCAGCAGCACAGAAAGTGTGTTGTTCCCTGTCCAGTCAGAAACGTACAGGGAGTCAGAGTTTCATTTGATTTGAAAGACATTTAAAGGAAAGCGTATGTAACTATTTTTTAATCTTTAACAAAGTAATAATTTACTTTTAATAATTACCTTTAATATGTGTGTGAATATGCGTGTGTGTGCGCGTGCGTGTGTGTGTGTGTGTGTGTGTGTGTGTGTGTGTGTGTAAGCCAGCCACACAACCTTGGGTTTCATTCCTTGAGAATCATTCACCTTGTTTTTGAGACAGTTTTTACTGGCTGACCTGGGAGTTACTAAGTAAGCTAGGCTGGAGGGGCCGGTGAACCCCTTAAATCTGCCTGTTTCCACGTCCTAGCTGGGATTATACTCGGTCTTTATTTGTTTTTAAAGTGCGTTCTCAAGCTCAAGACAAGGTCTTCATACTTACAAAGCAAATACTTTACCAACTAAGCCATTCCCAGCCACCAGAAGCCTTTTCACTCTTTTTTTTTCATTACAAATTAGAATTTTCTATGTTTATTTACCTATTTTGATAAAAATAATTTGCTATTCAGTAACTGAGCAGAAAATATAGAAGCAAATCAGGTGTTTGGGAAATCAAAGTCCCATGTTGATAAGTTGATGAAAACGAGGGGGTTTTCTCCCATAAAAATGTAAATATATAGGGACATCAAGATGGCTCAGTGAATACAGGTGTTTGTTGCCAAAGTGGGAAGCAAGTTCCGTCTCTAAGACCCGTATGCTGGATAGAGACAATTGTCCCCTGACCTCCACACACGTGCTGTGACATGTAAATAGACGAAAAATAATTTAAAGTAGATATAAAGTATCACATATAATTCCAGGAAGTTTACGGGACTCTTTTTTTAAAAAATCCCTGAATTTAAAGGTTATAGAAGTAATCAATTGGCAGTTTTGTTTTGACAAATTTGGGTTTTTTTTCTTTTTGAAGGAAATGTGTGCAGAGCCTTGGGGACTCACCTATAACCTGTTGAGTTCTAAAGAACCCGTTCAGAGTCTCATTTTAACATCACGTTCTGAGCTCACCTCCCAAATGCGGGGTGTGGTGCTGAGTTTTCTGAAGTATTCTTAGTTATAAGAAATCTATGGCAAAGTCAAGTGTGTGAAGCTGAATCTAGGTCATAGGCTATTTTAGGACATCCAAACAGGAAGTGAAAAGGAAAGCAATCCTATAAAATACAGTGAAAAACAATTCCATCCGATATCAAAATTTCAAACCCTTCCCAGTGCTTCTACATACTTTTCAGAGTGAACCCTCCCAGTGCTTCTACATACTTATCAGAGTGAACCCGAGCCACGTGTGGAGAGGGGTCCAATTTTAAGACTTGCTAACTTTCAAAATAAAATGTGGTTCCTTTATTGCTTTTTTGGCCAAGAAGCTCTTGAAATGCCACTGGGCAAGGGAATGGGAAGGATTAGATTAGTAATTTGTGTGCAGAGGGGCAAATAGCAAATTCATTATTCTACTTCAGAAAAAGAGTAGAAATAGGACTGTTTGGCTGAGGCAAGAAAACCTGCTATTTGTGAACCAAACAGTGCTTTGAGCACGCACGTTCTTGTCCTAACAGAAGAAGCACCTTCTCTTGAGGATTAGCTTAGGGAAGAGGGGTTCCGCAGAAGGCTGCAGAAGGTGGGAAGAAGTGTGAACCAGGCTGGGTTGAGGGAGAGAGGCCAGCGAGGAGGAGTCCTGACTCCCTGACTGAAGTCTCAGAAAGGAAGGGCTACTGGCTCCTCTGAGCCTCCCACTGTCCTTGTGGCACCTGCTGGACTAGCCCCTTTGAGTTTCCCTTGGCACTCAAACAGCACGAAGCTCAGAAATACTGGCTGGCAGGAAAAGGGCTGCAGAAGGCAACTGATGGTGCTGACTGTCCCACAGGACTCTGAAGCCAAGTTGAAGCCAACTGTTAGGGGCCAAGCCACCATTGAGATAAGATCGGACCTGAGAGATAACCCAGATAACCCAGCCTCAGACCTCAGAACAGGCACGCACCCAGGAAGCCTGAACTCAGAGGATACCAGCTACTATGACACCAGGATGCCCATCGTGGTACCTCAGAGCATAGGAGAGCCCCTCATATTATCACCCAGAAGGGAGAAGTCCTGAAGGCTGGGCATGTATCAAAGACTGAATTTACCAAAACAACTGTCAGATCCAGCTGCGATTGCCACTTATCACGTATTTAAACAGGCTGGGAGTTAAGCCCTAGGGATACTGTGTTAGTGGCTAATTATTCACCCATGTCTCTAAACCTCCCTTGTTCCAGAAGAATCCAGGCTCACAGGAAGATGGCATCTGTGGTGAAGAACTGAACCAGCTGCACGTTCTGTGCATGTAAATGTAGACCGCTGTTATATAATTCTACCACCAATTCAGAATTATATCATCATTTATTAGTTTTTTTGAAAAATTAGGAAATTAATTGTCAAGTTTTATAATTTCAAATATACTAAATGTCCTTAGGCATGTCTAATAAATGACTGACTTTTCTATATTCTCTGTGTGTGGCACACACATGTGTATAACACTATATTTTCTATTTCCTCTTTTTCTTACACTTCCTGTGTGCTGAGCTGGGGTATTTGGTTTTTTTGAATGATGCAATGGATTAACAAGATAATGTATCAGGAAGGAAATCTTTTCAGGTCCAAGGACCTCAACACTACCTTTTGTTTCGTTTTGATTAAAGTGATGGGATTCCACGTAGTGGAAAGTTGTGCAGGTGGCTGTCTGGGAGTGCACACCACGTCGACGAGCAAGTGGTGGGAAGGAAGACACTGAATGAAAGCGGCCAATGGTTTCTGGCATCTCACTCTTTACCTACAGATCTCTGCTGCCCTGGGTCTGGATGCTTACAATCCAGGCAGGTTCTGTAACAAGAAGAAAGAATGATGTTTTCACCTGTGAAACTCTGAACCTGCTAACCATCAGAGAAAGGAGTGGGTGATTGCGTGGAAATCGACTCATAGATTCCCTGAACATTTCTCTCTGAAAGCAATTATTTTGTGAACCTCTAGGGCCCATCAGGACCTCCAGTAACTGTGGGAAGGTTTCTTTTCTGAATAAAAATGACTGAAAGTATTGATCAAGATTGTTCTTCACTTTGTATATTAATGTTTGGGGGATGTCAATAGTTAACTAAAACTTCAAGTGTAATATTTTGGAAACTTTGGCATGACCTAATTCTAGTTAACTGGAAATATTTCTAATTAAAGGTGAATATATTTTGAAATGACAGAATGCTTAAATGATACTTTCCAATGAATTGTAGTATTGAAATAAGAATTAATTTTAAAAAAACAGTAAGATATAAATTGAACACCTTCACTTTTAAAAAAGACACATACCTTACTGATTTAACTAGAATTTTTTTTCTGACTAGCTGCATTTTTAAATACACAGAACTAGAGAGATTTTTGGCACTACAATGGATATCTTATCATGTTAAGTTTGGGTGATTCTTTCAAATGAAAGATAATCCAACTTAATGACTTGGCTGTATGCTAGGGAGTGTATGAGACACGATCCACTTGTCAATGAGACAGAGAAGAAGATCATGTCTTACAAGAGTGTCCAGCACCCAGTAAGATGAGACATTTTTAGTTTTCTGCCTTTAACATCTATGCAGTTTCCCTTTGTTCCCTCTCCTAGAGGGAGGGAAGAGTGATTTGCAGCCATAGAAACACAGGCTAGGCTACTCTGCGCCAGTCACCCCACATTCAGAACTCTGACAAGTGTGGCTGGGAGCCAATGGTGAGTACTCACAAGAAAATCATTCCAAAAGCTCAGGTTAATCTTCCCAAGAGGACAATTTTACCCCAAAGCACCATGCAGAATAAACTTTGCCTCC
>CABHPP010122491.1:9253-56178 GCA_902168425.1 Peromyscus attwateri | reverse complement strand
GTGTGTGTGTGTGTGTGTGTGTGTGTGTGTGTGTGTGTGTGTAAAGGTTTTCATAGCAAGGTTTCTCCCTATCACATTACAAACACCCCCTTCTCACACACACACTGCTAAACTTTCTTTGTTCTAGATGTCATCCAAAGGCAACTCAGGAGAAATGCAAGACTCAGTAGCTTGGACATATAGGAAGCCCTGCTACATAGAGAAAGGGGGCTTATGGGGTAAGAGAAAAGCCCCAACATCATGAATCTTAGCTGACCACCTGACTAGAGGGAATGTCTAAACTTTGAAAAGGTTGCTTGCTTGTGTCTCCCCTCCATATATAATCTGATGGCTAAAAAAGGGATGAAGACAGATCTTTAGGATCCTAATTCACTGTCTTCTCAGCTGGTTAGCTCTTTGAATATGGCACAGTTTCAGGATTTGGTTTCTATCTCTTCTCATAGGCCTTGATAAGTAATAGGTAACTCAAACCAGATTCTAGTTTCAACTTTATTAAACAAATGAAAAATAATAGAAAGTAGGCATGTTTTTTTCATTTAATAAAATTTTCAATGATTGTAGTAATTACTTTCTATGTCAAAAATTTTCAGTTCACTATTTTAATAATCCCTTGGACATATTTCTCATCTAGAAATAGATGATATTCACGGGTGTCCTATAAATACTTAAACCAATGATCTAATCAGTAAGAGACAGTCATTGCAGCTTGAAACTGGAATGTTCCACAAAGGCTCATGTGTTGAAGGTGTGGTCCTCAGGTTGTGATATTGAAGAGTGGTATAGAAATGTTAGCAGATGGGTCCTAGTAAGAGGAGCTAAGCTATTGTGGGTATCCTTTGGAAACATCGTGTACTTTATTCTGTGGCCCTTCTCCTGCTCATCTCCTCCCCCTGCTTTCCTCTTTGTCTTCTTCTTCCTCCCTCTTCTCTCCCCCCCCCCCATTCATAACATCTTGAGACTTGCAGGCCCAGAAGGAAAGAAGCAGGTTGACTATGGACAGATACTTCTGCAACCATCAATAAAAGTAAGTCTTCCCTTGAGCTGAGTTCCATATGTACTTTGTCATAGTAATGGAAAGTTGACTAACACAGAAGCCAAGATTTTCAGAAAGATGCTCTTGAATTTAGATCTCAGTTCTTCTAACTTCTGTTACCCCTAGTTTTTAAAGCTAATGTTTGTCCCAGGCATTTTGTGAGCATTAGTTAAAGAATAGTACAAGTATAACAAACCCCCAAATGTTAGGAAATAGTTTTATTTTAGAAAGTGATTCCATGTTATTAATTGTAAGCTTTCACTAGAGAGTAGTTGAAGCTGGAATTGTAAGGGGCTATGAGTTAAGAAAGGAACAGTTATCACTCCTTTCGGTGTCTTGTTGACAGGCTAGGCATCCTTACAGTTAGTACAGACTGCCAAGGCCAAGGATGCAATGGAGCCAACATCTCTGCCTGCTTCCTGAACAACCGATGTTGGGAGTTTTGAATGATATGGATGACATTTTGAAAAATAGAAGAATTTATAATAACATTAAAGCTCCCCATTATGATTCTTTTTATTGGCTGATTTTAAAATATCTTTAATACTCAACACTGTTGTCAATGCACAGTGTCCATTTCCATATAAGTAGTTTGGATACAAAATGTCCCACACAACCCCTCTGTGGTGTTCTGCAGTTGGAAATACTATTTTGAGATGTTCTGGAAACTTTAAGGGACAGAATATAGCAGGAAAAAGTGGGTCAATAGGGGCAAGTCTTAAATCTTTGGGGATTATTATGCCTGGCCTCATCCAATCCCCATGCCCTGCTTCTTATCCATCAGTTGAAGAATCTATCTCCCCAGGAGTTCCAACAATCATGATATTCAAGTTTTTTTCCACATCATCAGGGAACAAATCTAATAAAACAATGTATAAAGCACACTCATAGTCCCTGAGGTTGTTCCTGTCAGGTATTTTATAAGAATAAGAGAATTATCTAATGTGACATCTACATACAGGAAGAAAAGAAAAGTATTTTACTATCTTTATGCAAGAATTGTACATGAATTTTCTCAGTGAAATCAATGTTGAAATTCTAAAATATGTGTACTTCAGAAGGAAAATTATTACTGAGTGTGCAATGTTTTATAGATTTTCAATAAAAAAGCTAAATGGTTTAAACTCTGTTATCAAAGAAGCAATATAATAACATTTCTCTAAAGAAATACCTACATCTAAATAGGACACTTTGAAAATCACTTAAAATCTTACTGAAATAAAACTAAATCATGTCTTTGATTTTTTTTTCATTGTAAGTAACAGAAGTAACTTTTAAGAATTATTAAATGTTAAAACATACCTCGAAGAGAAAGTGAAACTTGGAAAACAGTAATGGTGGAAACCACACTTTAAATCCATCTGTTGTATTTTCAGTCATGGTTTCCTATGTCATTTCTTTATCAAAAGTGATTTTTCTTAAATATTCTGAGAGAACTTCAAGTATTTCCTAATACTAATTAATACATATTTTGTTAATGTAGTTGGAGATGATTTCTTCAGATTAACGCATTGACAAATATGTGAAGATTTTCTGTCTACCAAGGGAGGATTTCAGCAACATTTTGAGCATCAGTTAGGATCATGAGGATAAGAGGCTTTAGGCATAGACAGAAGAAACAAGCCATCCTCAGGATGAGCTGTAGGCTAAATAAACCATTCTTTGCATTAAAACCTCTTTGGTACCTAGTTGTGAAAGACTGCTATGGTAAATCTCATTGTACTTCTCTTCCTAAGCCAGATTCTGCTCTGGGCTTTCTGGATAACAGTGGGATAGAATGCCACCTCTGCATAAACACCTCACTGTCTGCAGGGCTTTGTTGATGTGGTGTCTGCTTTGGTTGGAGGGTGTCATAGCAGGACTTCTGTCCATGGTGGAGGCACAGCAAGGAGCCAGCATAGGTTGCTACTGAATCACACACTGGACTTAAAGATCCTGTGTGGTTCCCTGTAAAGTATTTGTGATAGTTCAGTGTATTTAAGTGGCATCTATAAGGAATTTGGTTAATGCATTAAAGAGAAACACAAAGAGAGAGAGAGAGAGAGAGAGAGAGAGAGAGAGAGAGAGAGAGAGACAGAGAGAGACAGAGAGAGACAGAGAGATTGAGACAGAGACAGAGTGTCACAGAGAGAAACACACAGTCACACATACACACACACACACACACACACACACAGAATGAGTTGAAATATCTTGATTTTCAACAGCAAGGAAGCTTATATTTCCATGAGTGAGGTAATGTGCTGTCTCTTTCTGGTCATACCTTCTATTACAGTGATTTTCTGTATAACTCAGGCTGGCCTGGAATTCACAGAGATTGACCTGCCTCGGCTTCCTAAGTGCTGGCATTAAAGGTGTTTCCCACCACAGCTGGGTATTCCAGTGATTTTCAAAGTAAGTGCATACATGCATCTAATAGAGGTTTAATATATTCTAAGTCAGATTTCAGACATGCTCAGAGTTTCTGAAATTCTAATATCTAGAATCTGATAAGATTTAGTGAATAAGAAATACTTTTACATAATAGAATCTATCAGATTATACCAAGTGTTGGTTTCATGATAGCTACAAAAATCATTTTAATATTCAATATCTAAATTCATTTCTGACATGTAGATGCCTGCTAAACACTCATGGACTGAGTGCCTGTGCTCTGTACATTGTATTTAATTATATGAACTTGAATGTATCTGTCTGCTGTTCAGAGAATATCTTGTGTCCCCAAGAGCCGAAAATACTCATTATTTACTCCAGATAGCCAAAGGGCCTTGCTTACTCTAGTTTTCTAAAGTGAGCCTCTATTAAATTATTAACTTAAATGTTTTCATCTATCTCTGCTTTCCACATTTTGTTTCTATGCTGGTTTTAAAAAACAAAAAGTGACTTAAAAAGCATCTGCTACTTCATTATTAAAACACTTTATTATTTTTATTAAATACTTTTATATATAAGTATTTAAAGAGGTTTAAAAATTGTCACTTACACTTTACTTTCATGGCAGCTGTGTGTAAGGGTATAGCGCGGCGCTCTTGGCTGGCTGCGGCTAGATATGGTTAGGACTGTGTCGCCAAGAGAGAAAAAACTGGTCAGAGGATCGATTCTTGATCCCGTTTCCTGGGTGACCAACCCTTATGTGGAAACGCCTTGTGGATCGATCGTAAACAGAGTGTACCCTCTCCTCTCCATGTTGGAATTTTCTCAGGAATAAGTTTGTAGAGGTTTTGTGCATGCTGTTAGAACATCTGTGACTTCACAGTAAAACTGTCTTGTCCTGTTTGGGAAACATTGTTTCCTTGTGTTTATCTTCAACCTTTTGATCTTACATTATTTCCTCCCCAACTTCTGTAATGACACCTGAGGACTCACTTCCAGCACTAAATTCACCCGACAAAGCCATACGTGCATTCCGGGAAGAGTCCCATGGCACACTCGTGCCATCACAGGAAGTACCCCTGATCACGAGGCTTTATGTGGTTGTGTAAAGCATGCAATGCAACCACGTGATCTATGTGCATGCGTGGAATAGCCACATGGGCCTGTGTGCTCACGCACAGCCCAGAAATGACTAGGTGGAAGTGACTAGGTCCCACCAGAAATGACTAGGTGGAAGTGACTAGGTCCCACCAGGCATGCACGACCATACCCAACTGTGGGGGCGTGTTGGAATTCTTATCACTGTGACTGACTGAACATGAAATAAGGAGCAGCTTGGTCCTCTGTCAGGTCACAGAAGATGGTCAATGGCTGATGAGACTGCTTCTCTCTAGGTGTCTACAGACCTGCGAGACTCTCACATTCTCTTTCGTTCTACTTTTCTTTCCCCACAACACTGTCCAGTCACCTGTGCACTGGGAATATGAAATGAATGAGCATCCATCAAAGCACTCCAAACCTTTTTCATTTCTGACTAAAATGTGTCAAGGGAAAAGGCATTTGGTTCACAATCAGTGTGCGTATATGTTACTGATGGAATTATTGTTCACACATATTGGGCAATGTGGATTTCTGATGCTGAAATTTTAACATATTTTATAAACTTACTTGTGTAAATTTGAAACTCTGACTCTGTTCTTCAGTGTTCTATGAGAACTGTGATATTCAAATATCTCTCTGAAATTATATTTTTGATGAAAAATTTAAGATTGTCCCAATGTAACACTTGATATGTAACTTCAGCTTTTTTTCACATAAAAATTCCCTTTTAAATAACTCAATTAATTGCAAAACAACTCCTTTCTTCTCACACCGTGCTTCTGTGAAAGATAACACAGAAGATAAACGATGGGTTCAAACAGACATTTGCATAGGCAGCAAGGCTCTTCTCAACTTAACAAGATTTTGCTTTTCATATCCCCTTAAGCCTTTAAATAAATATTTGCAAAGAACACTGACTTAATGAATATATCTGTCTACTGTTCAGAGAACAGTCTTCACCCTCAGGAGCTCAAAATACTATGTATTTTCTCCAGATAGCCGAAGGCTGTGAAGACACAGGAGTTCCCACGAAAGAGAAAAAGATGCACCGACAATCGCCCAGGTGCTCAGCAAGTTCAAGCATAAGCTGGGAGGCACCATCGCTGTGCTGATTCCTTTCCATGGACCTAATTACCACTTCACTTCACTCAGAATCCTCTCATCTTCATGCAAATGAGCTGTGGCATCTGTTCACTTTACTCCTACAGAGGTTTAGTCTTAACAGTCTGTGGGCTAAAACTGAGCTGCAAAACATCCAGGCTTATCAGTAATGATAATCCCTCATGAGAATTTACACACATTTCATCAAACAGAAAGTAAAGAAACCTCACTTTAATAATTCTGTCATAGAGTGTTTAAGGACTAAATCCTCCTTTCACGTGTTATCAGGCTGTGAGTCCCTCTCGAAGACGGAATGGCATAAATACATAGTATTCGTGTGGAGGAGGCCCTAAATGCTAAAGATGACTTGATACATTACTGACCCAAAGAGCAGGAAAGGGAGTGGTGACCATGAGATTTCACACAACCCAGAACCTACCTTCCTCTGAAATCATATGAAGATATCATCCCTGAAAGCAGTATTTAAAAGACTCATAGTTGAGTGAGGAGGGAAAATAAACTATTAGAAAGATAAAGCATCAAAGTCAGTGAGGATAGGGGCGTGGTCATCAGCCTGGCTTCAGCAGCTAGTTCACTCTGTGTGTGCAGGTGTATACATACATTTACAAATGTGCATGTGCTTGTGTATGTATATGTGTATGCCTGTGTATGTATGCATTGTCTATGTGTGTTTTGTGTTTATTTACAGGTATGTGTATTTAGGTGTGCATTCGTGTGTACAGGTATGTGTATTTAGGTGTGCATTCGTGTGTGTGCATGTGTATGTGTGCATTGTATATATATATATGTATTTGTGTGTATTTATATCTATATGTGTGTGCATGTATATGTGTACTATGTGTGCATTTGTGTATGTACTTATGTATCTGTGGGTAATTGTATATATGTGTTTGTCCTATATGAGTTTGTGTGTATATTTATGCATGAATGTTTATGTGTATGTGTGTATTTGTGTATAGGTATGTATGTGTATACATGTGTATATGCATTCATTTTTGTGTATGCACAGTGTAGATAACATATATATATATATATATTGCTTTGTGTGTATGTGTCTATGTATTTGTCTGTATGCATATAATTGCATTTTTGTGTGTATGCAAATGAAGGCACCTGTATTTGTGTATGTGAATAATTGTGTGCCAGTTTTCTGAATCATATACATATGTATGCTTCTGCATGTTCATGTACATATGTGTGTATATGCATGTGTTTATACATTTATCTTTATGTATGTGTGTATATTTATGTATTTGTGTATATGCTTATGATTTGTGTGTATGCCTTTATGAGTTCCCATGTATATATCTGGGTATTTGTGTTTTTGTATATGTGTGTACATTGTGGTGATATTTTATTTGTGCTGAAATGTGGTGATATTTTATTTGTGTGTTAATAAATAAAGCTTGCCTGGAGATCAGGGGGAAAAGGCCAGCCATTTTAAGAAAACAAAGAAGTCAGGCAGTGGTAGCCCATATCCTTAATCCTATCACTTAGCAGGCAGGGTCTCTGTGTGTTCAAGGCTACACTAGGGAACAGAGCCAGGCATGGTGACACATGCCTTTAATCATAGTACCAAACCATAGACACCTGGAGGTCTGTATAGACAGATGGAAAGTGACAGAGCTGTGTAGGAAGAGGAAGTGAGGTAGCTGGGCTAAGAGAGCCAATGAGAGGGCAGAAAAGCAAGGCATATAAAGCCTGGGTAGACAGGAAGTCACGTATTTGGAAGCTGCAGAGTTGGTGAGGTAAGGTTGGCTCGTGGCTTTTCCTATTTCCCTGATCTAAGGCTTTCACTCCTATATTTGGCTCTATGTTTTTTATTTAATAAGACTATTTAGAAATTCGTCTACAGTACATTGTACATTCCAATCTACACAATCATACACAAACAAAGACCATAAAAGTCAAGCAGGTAAAACATGAACAAACAATAATGTAGGATGAAATGACATGACTATTGAGAAAAACAAGGGAACACATGGAGAGGAAGATGGCATTGTTTCCATAGTGGCCATTTGAATCAAGAGTCTTATCAATGTGACCTTGACCTGAGCAATGTCAGACTAATGACATTACCACCTGCAGTATGTGGCTGAGTGGGTGGTACCTTGTGCCAGCTGGAACAAGAGAAATGAGTTTCCACACACATTTCTTATAGATCACCTATTGATTAATATTGTCTAAAAAGATCTACAAATGACTTAGAGTTTGAGCTATGTCAACTGGCATGATCAAGAACTAATAGCTTTGCTTTCTCTATTACCTGTCCCGCTTAGTGCTATATATGCTATCGGTCTTTCCAACACATGGATCCATAAGAATTCAAGTAAACAACAGGCAGACTTGGAGCTAAAGTATTCTTACCTAATTATCTTCTCATTGTAAGAAATCATTCATTCATTAGGTACTGCTATTCCCTTAGTAGTTTATTAATTCCTTAGTACTAATTGTATGATTTTCAATTATGCAAATTGTTCTGGAAGAGGAGATATGCTTTAAGCACAGTAAGTTATAAATACCTAAATTGTTATAGCCTTTCACCATAATAAAACAATTAAAATTTAAATTAAAGCACAATGAAATGAGAACACACTTTTATATACATAATGCAAACTAGCTAAATGCAGCTATTTGTAAATAAGATGAGTGGAAAACATGACTGGGCTAACATGTGGCAACATTAAATTTAGAAAGCTCTTTCTAATATATGACTATAAAATGCAAAAAGAATTTCTTGTTTAACAACTCACTGAAGTTTTCATAGATCATATAACTAATGTAAAAAGGAAAGAGAACAATTACATATATGTCATGTGAGGATAAAATTAAGTAAATATAAATAATTAAGGAAATGAAGATCATACTGTAAGGTTTCATGTAGGGAAATATATTACAGGAAACTCTTTAGTTCATACACTTTATTCTTCTGAGTCAGTTCTCTCTCCACACAGCTTCTTTTCTGCCCTCATGCTTAGCTCCTCTCTGTTCCTTCTTTTCCTGTCCTCTCATAGCTCCAACTAAGCTTTTCTGTTATTGATCTCATCTTTGTCCTCTGTCCCTTTGTCTCCCATCTTTCTTTCCTCTCTTGCTCTCCTGACCTGACTAAAATCTACCTACATTCTGCAAAAACTCTTCTTGCTGCTTTCTCCTCAGGCCATGCTCTTCTCACCCTCCTGCTTTCTCCTTGGGCTGAGCTATTCTCTCCCTCACCCCGAGTCAGGAATTCTGTCCCTGGTTATGCAAAAAAACTGGTTGTCCTGAGCCAATAGCTCTGGGATGCCACTAGGCCTGAAGGAAAGGGATGATCTGAGCTTCATTTGCACAAGAAACAAAGCTATGCATCTCCATATATGCCTGTCTCCTAAGCCTAGAAGACAGACACTGTCTCTCTAGGGGTATTACCTAGTTCAGATCAGCAGTCAGTCTGAGAAGCTTATACTGTTTACCATTATGGCCTAGGAAGGAGTTATAGGCACACAAGAAATTGATAGTAGGAAACAGCTAATATGTTAAAAGCCAAATAACATCAAATATTCCTTGGTATTTGACTTCCTGATCTTTCTGGGTATAGCTTTATCATATACAGCTGAATCTCTATTACGTATTCTTGTGGCATGCAGCAGTATGTGACCCTTGTGTCTTATTCCTTTGATCTACAATGTATATAATCTGGAAATTATTCCTAATATCAGAATTATTTTTAAATGTATTTTGTATTTGTCTCAAGTAAAATCATCCCTTTCTTCATGGAAAATACTCCCATACAATCAGTTTTAGCCAGGAAAAGTCATTAGTCAAAGGGTTTCTATCTACAGGTCTCATTAGGAATGCAGGAGGCTGAAACAAGAAACAGAAAAGTACATTCATACGTCAGAATTGCAACTCATGTAGAATATAATCTTTGATCAATTTTCTATCTTCACTCAACCTAGCTCTGACCTTTCCCTTTAATATACAGTCATGAATTACAATTGTCATAAATGAAAACACTTTGAAGACCATGTTTCTTTTGCATTGCTGGAGATTGAACTCAGAGCTTTGTCCAGGCTGTTCCAAGCATCATATTTCCCAATTTGTGCATTATTCAAGAAAAATATTACCGACATATCAGAAACACAGTCACCTCACTATGAAAACAACAATGTTGATGAAACTTCACTAAATTTCCTATGGTCTCAAAACTAGACTCAGCATTTGTCCTCAAGAGGACTTGCCTTGATGCATCACAATCTTCTGTGTTTTATCAAAGCCTTTTCCTGTCAAAACCACCATGAAAAATTAATCTCAAAATTTTATCTACCAATCTATCTATCCATCTACCTACCTACCTACCTACCTATCATCTATCTATTTATCTATGTATCTATCTATATTCCATAATTTATAATTTATTGGTGTCTATCTTCTACAGATCATCTGTAATTCACCTACCATTCATCTATAGCTTACCTATTATCCATCATCTAATTCTATCTACCTTCTATCTATAAACAATCCTTTCAACATGTGTCCATCTATTTTCTGTTATCCCTCTGTCTCTCTGTCATGTGTCTATGTGAGTTACCTCCTTTGAATTTTAGTACAATGTTCCCCATGTGAATTTGCTTTTGGAGTTCTATGAACTGTCCTTTACTATAATTACTTTGCCAATTATATGCTAATTCTAGTTTCTCCTAATGTACACTGTTTACAACATAACTCTCTCCCATATTTCTGAAGCTGTTTAAGGCATATATACAAAATGTATTTCTGGTAATTAGGAACTCATGTTTTATTTCTATAGCAGCTATGTCTCTTGCTTCATGAAAACAAATGTATGAATGAACATACCATTTTAGTCAGAAAAAGTGATTCTTTCAGGGCTGGAGAGATGGCTCAGTGGCTAAGATCACTGACTTCTCTTTCAGAGGACCTGGGTTCAATTCCCAGCCCCCACATGGCAGCTCCCAACTGTCTGTAACTCCAGGATCCAGCACCCTCACACAGACGTACATATAGGCAGAACACCAATAAAATATTTTTTTTTAAAAAAGTGATTCTTTCAAAGATTTCTAGCCTAGCCCATTATAAATATATCATGAGTCCATAACCCTACATAAAGAAACACAGGCAGCTAAGAGACATTGAGAATGGGAGAAATATCTTCCCTGGGATGAGCATAAAAATTGGTTATCCAATATCAAATGGTGAGTTGTAAAAATGCACATACAAGTAATGTTACACAGACTGAATGGGTTGTATTTGGGAATCTATATGTATTTACAGATATACAAATACATGTAATAACAATTAATTTTAAAAAACTAGGCCCTGAGTTTGAAAGAGAACAAAGGGGAGTATATAAGAGAGTTTGGAGAGAGGAAAAGGAAGGAAGAAATGATATACTATCATTTAAAAAACAAAATAAAAAAAGTATAAAAATGCAGATGGTTTAAACAAATACATTGTCAAACAAATATAAACAAATACAATATGCAGACATATTACCTCTGCAGTCCACACTAGTAGTAATTAGACAATAATTGCTTTAATACACAAGCCTGAAACTCTGAGGTGCAGAAGTGTGTTTGATCAGCTTTACTGGCCTTCTGAGTTGCCAAATATGGATTTTTACACATGATCTATAGAATATATCTTAAGCCACCTTATTTCCTCTGAAGACATGTGCATACGGCATCTCCAAGTATCTGAACTTTGAAATTTAGCAGGATAACAGCTTTGTTTTCAGGAATATATTCTACGTTTAATAATGCAGTGTAAAGGTCATGTTTTCAGGTTCTAAGTCACAGAATGTTCAATCAAAAACCTTGACAAGTTTGACCTTTCAGGAAAAATCTACATCCATGTGACCATGGGTGGGCTGTGGAAAATATGTCTTCACTCATTTTCCAAATGTTTAATAATCCTTAAATTCTTAGCTTACTCTTATGCAAAAGGTTCTAACATTATGTACTTTTAAGGTCAGTTTCCACACTTAATGCAAAGAGAAAATGTTGTTGATAGAATTGCTTTATTTTTCAGCTCTCCTTGTTTCCACAACTTGTTAATACAATGATGTAAAATTAGCAAGAACAATAGTACTTCTCCTCTTCTTATCTGTTCATCTTTGCATCATATTGATATTGCTTAGCCTCAAAACCACACTCATAGAGCTTCACTGGGTCCTCTTTTCATGGTCCTGGGCTGGAATAAGCCGGACCAGAATCAGAGCCCATACACTCATGGCAGAGGTATGTGCTGGCTAGTTTCAAGTCAACTTAACACAAGCTAGAGTCACTGGAGAGGATAGGTTCTCATTTGAGAACATCTCAGTATCAGGATGGGCTGTAAGCAAACCTGTAAAGCATTTTCTTGATTAGTGATTGATGGTTAATGGCCTATCTAATTGTGGGTGATGCCACCCTATACTGATGGTCCTGGGTTCTATAAGAAAGCTAACTGAGCAAGCTACAAAGAGCAAGCCAGTAAGCAGCACCTCTCCATGGCCTCTGCATCAGTTCCTACCTCTAGGTTCATGTCCTGCTTGAGTTATTGGCCTGACTTCCTTTGATGATGAACAGTGATGCAGAAATATAAGCCACATAAGTCCTTTCCTACCCCATTTGCTTTTGGCAATGGTGTTCTATCCTAACAATATTAATTCTATCTAAGATAAGGTATAAAATAAAAAGTCTGGGATGAAGAAGTGAAGATAAGAAGAAAGTCTTCCAAGCACAAGAAAACATAAACATTGTCTGGACCTGGTGAATAAAGATGCCTGCCTCCAAGTCTGATTACCTGAATTCCATCCTCAAGACCCTTATGGCGGATGGAAAGAACCACATTTGTCCTGTGACTTGCACCTTCATATCATGGGACAACACACATGCTTATGTGCACACAATATGAGTACAAAATAACCATATTGTAGTTATGTTTAATATTGCTGTGATGAAATGCTATGACCAAAGCAACTAGGAGAGAAAAGCTTTATTTGGCTTATGCTTCCACATCTCTGTTCATCACTGAAGGAAGTCAGGGCAGGAACTCAAACAGGGCAGGAACCTGGAGGCAGGAGCTGATACAGAATCCAGGGAGTAACAGTGCTTACTGGCTAGCTCACATGGCTTGCTCAGCATGCTTTCTTAACCCAGGACCACCAGAACAAAGAAGGCACCACCCGCAATAGGCATCAATCACTAATTAGGAAAATGCTCTGAAGGCTTGTCTACAGCCTGATCTTATGTAGGAAGTTTTCCAGTTAAGGTTCCCTCCTGTCAGGTGACTGTAGCTTGTGTCAAATTGACATAAAACTACTCAGCCCATATAAATAATATAGTTTTAAATTTTTAAGAAAAAAACTTTAATGTCAGAAAGTTTGCAGATTAACATGAAAGTGAAGCAAAGGACCAATTCCTTCAAGAGGACACAATTCAGAGCAAGTCCATGTGCACACAAGCATTGTCAGGACCAAAGAGCCAGACTACAGTTACCACAGAGCTCAGACACGCTTTCTGTAGCCTGTAGGTTCCCTGGTCAGCACTTCTATATGAACCTCTGGCCACCAGAGATTTCTCTCATCACTCAGCAGTACGAATTTCTTGATAGAGGAAAGAAATCCTTTTGCTTTCTTCACAAACTCATTGTGGAAACTCTCAGGACTCTCTGAACTCTAGAGAGAAGTTCCCACACCTTTCCAACTGCATGTTGCCTGTCTCTGTCATCTCATGAATCAGGTCATCAACACCCTGGGCAGTTGCTCCTTGCCACAGCTCTCAATCCCTGCATTAAAAAGAAAGTCCTAACAAGGTGCAGGAGGAGAGTGTGTCCTGCAAGGAAGCCCTGGCTGCAGGAGAGTCCTCAATAGGGACATTTTCTACTTCCTACGTGGCATTTTACTTAGATTATTAGTAAAATATAGAAGGAATGAGAAGAATCCATAAGGAGGAGGTGAGTAAAACCTATATGGAAAATAAAAGAATAAAAATTTAAAAATTATACAAAATAACAAGATACTGCAATGAGGAAGGCATGATAGTGAAAACAATAAAGGAATAAAACATGAAGTTGGTCTATTTGTGCTTTTCCGAACCACACAATGTTTTATAAAACTCTATCCTTAAACAATGAGCCTGTGGAAATGACCAGATTAATGATAGATTTCATACAAAAAATAGTGCAGCCTCAACTATGGCATGTTGTTCCAAAGTGTTGAAATAGATCTGAGATTTTAAACTAAAGAATTAATACACAAAACACTGAGGGGAGACAGGGCAAATGTCAAAGGCAGAATTATTAAGAACTCAACTCCATAATAAAAAAAAAATATTCTGTTTTGCTACTGCAGAAGTCTGTGCTCCAAGAGGAAGCCTGAAAACTTGGAATTCAACCAGCATAAAAATCTCTGCAATACCATCTCATAGTTACACTTGAGCTGTCTTTCAAAGGCATCCTGGGAAAATTACAGCCTGGAATGCAGTCCTGGTTCAAGGTCCAGGAACACTGAAGTTCATCTTTTCCTCCTCTAAAATCACAAATTAGTAATTCAACACTGTCTGTGGAAAGTCTAGCCAAATGCCTCCTACCACACCTCTTCAGAACTGGATGGAATAGGTATTCAATTTACCTATCCTTCTCAGAAGTATGCATATTTGAAAAGTCTCTTTAATTAAAGACTTAAAAGCACTCTACTTTCTCTGGTAAGTGACTTAGAAGTAGGAATTGGTTCATTTTCTCCAAACTTCAGAAAGAAGCTCAGGTGCATGGCAGTAAGATCACTGAAGGGACACTAGGGAGGAGACTATGGATCTAATAGGTGGTGACTTATGCAGGCTCCCCATGGAGAATTAGAAGGGCAACAGCAACAATGAAGTCCTTCTGAAGATCCACGGGTTAGGAAATGTGACTGCACTTGAGACAGAATCTTAACCAATCTGATGTTTGAAACTTCAAATAACCCAGCAATAAACAGAGAAGCAACGCCAGGTGCTTTCCTCCAAGTCCTAACAAAGCTTAGATTTGACAAACATCATCAGTTAGTGAAATAGTTTTTTCTGGCTCTGATAAGGCCTTTGCACACATGAACTCAGCAACTGTCTTTACATACACAAGATCTGTTCAAAATCAAGACAGATATCTGTAGATGAATTTTAAAAGGTCTTATTAAATAAAAACAAACCCAGGAGCCTGATATTGGGGTGAATGCTGAAAGATCAGAGAAATAGAACAAGCCACAGCCAACCTCCTCGCCAGTTCCTCAGCTGATCTTGTTTCCTCAGACTGAAGGCCTCTGAATCCTCATCCTAATGGATCTCAGCTGAACTGCTGCTAACAAGCTAAAAGCTTAACACAGGCTCTAGTTCCTGGCCCTCATGCCTTATATACCTTTCTGCTTTCTGCCATCACTTCCTGGGATTAAAGGCATGTGTTACCATGCCTTGCTATTTCCAGTGTGGCTTTGAACTCACAGAGATCTAGATAGATCTCTGCCTCCAGAATGCTAGGATTAAAGGCATGTGCTACCACTACCTAAACCTATGTTTAATATAGTGGCTGTTCTGTTTTCTGACCCCCAGATAAGTTTACTGGAGTGCACAATATATCAACCACAGATATCAGTTAGTGAAATAGTTGTTGTTATTTTTTTTTTCTGGCCATGACAAGGCTATTGCACACATGAACTCAGCCACAGTCTTTGCATGCACAAGATCTGTTAACGATTAAGCCAGACAAATTGCTGGGGAATATCTTTCTGTAAACTGTGAATATATGTTGTTCCTATTGGTTAATAAATAAGCTGCTTTGGCCAATGGCAAGACAGCTTAGAGGTAGGCAGGAAATCCAAGGAGAAAGACAGGAAAGATAAAGGCAGAGTCTGGAGAGACTCCAGCCTGCTGCCCAAGGAGCAACATGCCAGAAGACTGATAAAACCACTGACCACATGGCAAAACATAGATTAATAGAAATGGGTTAATTTAAGATATAAGAGCTAGCTAGCAAGAGACCTGCCATAGGCCATACAGTTTGTAAATAATATTAAGCCTCTGAGTAATTATTTTATAAGCAACCACAGGACCACAGGGCCAGGCGGGATCAGAGAAAACTTTCGACTACAGTATTGTTGAGAAGGGGCTCATTAAATCCTGCTCCCATCTGAGGCACTATTGACAATCAATGGCTCCTAGAAGAGGGAAAGTCAGTTTTCTTCGGGGATGCATTCCCCTGAAAGATTATCCATCCTCCAGTGGTTGTCTCTATACCTATGCACAAATTGGCAGCATAAAGTGAGTTTAGTGGATTTAAAAATGAGTACATAAAATTGGGAGAGAAAAATCATAGGAAAATAGAGGAGAAATTAGATGTAAATAGTGGGTGGATTTGATCAAAGCATTATATGCATAAAAATTCTCAAACAAGAATATTGTAACTGTTAAAATGCCATAGATCTGATCTTTATCTGCTCTATATTGCTCTAATCTCTCTTGGGTTAGTGAGATGAGCAGGGGGTTTTCTCCTCTAGGTGACAGGAATGAAAGAGGGCCTAAGAATCAAGTGTACAGTCACTAAACCAGACTTTAAGATGTTATCCCTTTGTCCCCACCTGTGAATGTGTATGGTGATGTACAAAAAATACAAAATAAAATAAAAAGGGTAGATGATGAGGTCTCCTGGAGTAACTGTGCACTAGGCACAATCATAGCAATAAAGGACATGAATGATACAAGTGTTCTTCATGGAGCATGGAATCTGAGCAAAAATATAGATGCATGTAAGTAAAAAACACATTGTGTGAGCAATTTCATTAAGACTACTGAAACACTAGAGAATGATCACAGTGAGGGCACAGAACATTGGAAACAGAGGGCGCTCTGTACCAAGGCCAACCAAACTAGTCTGCTCCCCAAATCTGACTTTCTTCCTATTTCTGTGAGTGAAGTTCTGTTAGAATACAGGAAACAGAAATATTACATCCCTTTCCAGCTCTGACTTCTGCCCCTAGATCACCCTGCATCATCAAACACATATTGAGATATTTTGAGGGAAATATACATCACCACTAGTTTTGACAACACCTATGTCTGAAGTCTGTTGTCACACAAAGACAGCTGAGCTGGCTTTGCTTTGGATCCCAGGGTTGGCAGTGGAACCACAAATACAATCTTTCTTTAGTTATTCATTCACAGAAAAAAATAGCAAAAGGGAACTTGATGGCACAGAGAAGTGGATTGACTTCCCGACTTGCTTTTTACCTCTCTGCTGCACTGTCTTTCACTGACAATAGAGAAAAGGCTAAACAGAGAATTTGTGACACAGACGTCATTTACCCAAATGATGGCATTTGGTCATCTTGCTGCACAAAACCTTAGATAATGGACTTTATTCTTCAAAAATCAGCTCAAAGGGAGTATCCTTTGACTTTCTTATGCAGGTGAACTAAGCCTCCTGTTTCAGCTATGCCATGTATAATAATAAGATAAATATGCTTCATGTACATAAGCGCTACATGTCTGAGTTTCCTTTGTGATATTTAAATGAGACTTTTTAATGAGGTGTTAATGTCCATTGTTATGAAGAGTATAAAGGAATTCCCCCAAATTTTAAGGTATTTGATCTGGAGTTCAGTGGAAGAGGAGTTGCCCTAGTGGAGTCTGGCCTTGGTTCAATCCACAGATCTGGAAAAACTGGATACTGATTAAGAATGACTGGAGTTTTTTTTTTTTTTTTATATTCCCTCTCATGGTAAAGAAACCAAGTTTTTTCTCAAATAAACCAGTAAATATTAATGGAACAACGTTAGCTGAACCATAACTAAATACATGATTCACACACACACTCACACACACACACACACACACACACACACACACACACACACCAATCCACATGAAATAGAAGAGGACTAACTGGTTAATAGAAGGTTATTAATGGAACTTGAAGAGGGATGAAAAACAAGCAATGGAGACAAGAATGTAATGATAATGCATTGTGTTCAAGAAAGAAACTTACAAAAAATAAATATTAAAAATTAAATTAAAGAAAAAACAAAGTGCACTTACAATTCATTCTACTCTCATCTCCTCATGCCAGGTTTCATGAATTCTCCCTCAAACATCAAGACAATATTCCAGCATGGCTGTATCAATCCTATCATTTCTTCCCCTTCTTTTTTCACACCAGGAGTCCCTTCTCTGTTCTTCATACCAGCTTCTCTGGTCATAGATTTCCTTGGTCACTTTATTGATTTCAATAAACATGATTCTTAGGCTAAAGCTCTCTTCACATCATGACTGCAGCATTTTAATGTGTGTACATTTCATTTCCTCTGTCCCAAAACCTCCTAATGCCCTTATAGATGATTTTTGCTTCTCTGAATTCCCCAGGCTGCAGCTCTTTGTAAGAGTTAGTTGAGACTCCATAAATAGAATCCCATGCATATCTATGCTCATTTGACCTTGAAAGACACAGTTAAGTTTAAAAAAAAAAATTTACTTCTCAATGCCAACAACACATGCATAAAAGTTCCCATAATCCCATTAACACTAAGTCTTCACTTGAAAATGTGATGAAGTGTTGTTGAATACCCCAGGATAGGAGCGCTACACAGAGAAGTGCTTTTACAAATGATTTTCAAAATTGCTTTGCAAATAGCAAGTCCCACTTTCTAGAGTAGAGTGCATTCTTCAGTGACACACTCTAGGGCCTGCTCTGTTTCCCACTCTGTCACTGTGGTATAATTTGTGACTTGGCCAGCGCCACAAACTGCCACACATGCTTCTATAAAGGAAACAAAATAACTTCAACTACATATTAGGGCTCCTGAGGATGTTAAAGATGAAAAATAATGTTTAACAATAGAAAACACACAATACATACTAGCTTTTACAATCCTATCTGTGTTTCATTATTAAGATCTATATCATGAAACTACATTCTTGAGTCAGAATAGGTCAAACTGCTTTTACTCACATCCTAAATAAAAAATGGAACAGTGTAAATTTGTGCAAAGCATGTGTTAAAATCATTGATCATCATTTGTAAACTGTCTCTGAAAAGGAAATACAATTTACAAACTGAATACTGTGAATACTGTGTTTTGTGACTTTGACACTTTTAAACCTGAAAACCTGTGGTTGTTTGCATCAAGGAAAACAATTTTTGTTATACAATCAAGCAACAGATTCAAAGGAATTTATTTTGAAATAAATATGTATTGATAGTGGGAAAAAATCACCAAACTATTAATAAAGTAGTTGTCTTATTGCAGCCTGTTATTGCATTGAATGTTATCTTTCCAGTCAAATGATCCGTGATATTTAATTCAAATGTCTTTGTAGGGAAACAGACAAATAAGCAGGCATATGGACTAGAATCTTAATGTTGTGATATCTGTTGTAGGAGGAAATCATCTCCATAGTCATAACCACCACACTACATATCTTATCAAATAGAACTCCCATGATCCATTGCTGACAAAAGATGTGATTCTGCTTCTTTATTAGGAAATAGAAACACAAATGAACCTATGTTTCTTATAAGAACATAACATTACACTATACACCTCCTATTTAACTAGCATGAGCAGTGCAAGAGGAAATGAAAAAAACATTCAAACTGTTGTTTTCCTTAATTCATTTATGGCTAGATATTAAAGACAAGGTGGCTTTAAATTAAAAAAAAATCAGAGGAGTTGGATGCATGTCAGTGGTAGAACACTTGCCTAGCATGTGAAAGCTCTGGGTTCAATCTCCAGCAACACACTGCAAAAAGAAATAAACAAAGAAACAATAGTCTTTTTTAGGGATTTCTTTGCTTTAGCTGAATGAAGTTACTTATCAGCAATTTGTTCAGTTCTTGCTATTTACCATAAATAAGCATTACTGAGGCATAGTCAAAGAATATCCTTAATATAAAAAGCCAAGGTTCCAGAATATTTTAGGCATAGCCCAGTATTCCAAATTCCAAACTGCAGAAGTCAAAATTCTTATATTATGGTGATATGCTACATTTCCAACCCATAAATCATGGGGCCACTTCTCCCCAACTCCGTCCCCTAATTTTAGTACTGAGAGCCAAACCTAGTTCCACTGCAGTGCATAGAGCTACTTGGAGTCATTCTTTATACTTTTTCACCCAGTCCAGAAATTTATATAATTAATACTCAAAATATATAAACATATGCTATCTGATGGACATTCATGTTGATGCAGCAATGCATTGAGTTTGTAACAAATACCAGGGTCAATCACAAATTGCTTTTCTACATTCTTCTGTTGTAAAGGACCATTGACAATGTTGGTTCATAGGATTATTAGAGACATGAATGATAAGTTTTTGAAAAAATTATTGCACATACTTGTTTACTATTATTTCTTCAGTTCTGTGTTGTATGGCCTCAACACCACATTGAGTTTAAATTTTGTTAATTAATTCAACACTTAGGAAAACACATTATTTCTAATTCTGGTCCTAAACCCAACTATAACAGAGCTTAACAGATAAGCAGAGAACAAATATGTCAGTGGTTGTAGTGTTCCTCTAATTATTCTATTTTTCTTTCTTCTGACTGACATGACTTAAATGGAATAAGAGATGATTATAGTACAAGGCAGTTCTTTATACCTAAGTTGTCAGATGATATATTGTTTCTCACATTAAAATATGAAGTTTAAGAAAAAATGAGCAGAAGTTTTAAAAAAATTGATAGTCTTCGTATGCCAAAGGAGCACCCACCAGAAAGTCTGGCCTTACCAGTTTGCATATGATAGTTACTTCAGTCTGAAATAACAAATAGATAATAAACTTCTCATTTTTGTTTACTTTTGAGAAGATAAAATATAGAAAAGGGTGTTAAAATATATGACCCAAACTTCTACTAATTTATTTATGGGGAAAAAAACAAAAGCCATAGAGTCAAATGCCATGCCTAACTTTTCACAGTTGATATGAACAGATTTGAACACTTGGTGTTCACAACTAGTGATCTTCCAATGCATGTGTGATATCATATGCCCTGAAGTCTAAATTCAAATTGTTGCTTGTGCTTTTCTTAGAATTTTTTACTATAAATAGATGCCAAACTTGACCAATTTCTGCATCTATTGAGTATATAATGTGGTATTATCTTTTATTCTATCATAGTGATATATGACATTATATTTCAGGTGCAAAGCTCCTTGGACATGGTGTATAATTCCACTGATATACTATTGAATTGTAGTTAGTATTTTATTGAGGACTTCTGTTTTTATGTTCTTCAATGATATATTGGAAACTATTACCTTTTTGTTGATGAGATGATAAAGCTCTTTATGTGTCTTATTATAATTAATGTATAAACACAAAATATGTGTGTTCAAATATTTGATTTTGCCACTATATCTTTTTACTATTTCCCAAGTCATGGACTGTAATTCCTCCCTTTTTCCTAAATAAAATCTTAACTAGTGATTTTCTACACCATGTTTGCTGGCAAGTGTGAAAACCAATAACATGAGTCTAGACTGATATCTGAATCACAAATCAAGTTGCTGAATTGGTTTTATAATTCATAGTTATATCTGATACATCTTCACTGTCCTAAGACTTGGTCACAAGGGCCGTAAGTTCTATGCAATATTATTTTTCTACCTTGCATCTCTATTCTTCACTCCATTTGTATTGCATTCATCATTTCATCATTAATCAAGCTATTTTTAGTCACAATACCAAATAGGCACTGCAATATGAATGTCTGAGTCTGTGCAATTTTGAAATCTGACAGAAATATGTGTAGCAGTAGACCAATAGCAGAGTCTCCTCACAAAATGGGTATCTAATTACATGCCCAAAACAGCCTGCCTGCTGAGACTTCTTTCTCTCATTCAGCCAAAAGCTTATATTGACACTTGCCTTGAGCAAGGCAGCTCCTGTGTCAGGGGAACCTTAATCTGGGATGGATAAGATGCAGAAAAGCTGTGTGAAATGAAGTCACTCTCATGGGGCTCAAGGTCTGCTGAAGTCTAAGCTCTAGGCTGAGCTTTAGTATGAAATGCATGTCAAAAGCAATGGAATGTATTTTTACTGAATGTCACCAGGCACAAAAATCCCCTGTACTTATGTGAGTGGTCTGGACATTTATCCACACAGAGGTCTAAATAGCTCTCAAATGTCTTGCCATATTTTATTAGAACCATTGGGTATGAATGAAAGTACTTAATATTGAACTAACAGGCTAGAGCCAAAATTTCTAAAGCCATGCTATTCACCGTGATAGGTACATACTGGCATTACATTCAAGCAAGTAGAATTGATCTTTGTATAATGCCACTGGTAGTTATATAGTGGGGATATATTATTGAAAATGTAAAATCCAAGGTAGAGACCAACTTCTAATGGTATTATAAGTATTCCAACCATTGTTTACCAAATATGAACATGAATGTGCTTTCTTCCAACCATATTTATTCTCAGGGACACTAATGGAAATAGTTCATCTGCAATGTATCCATGAGGCAATCCAGACCCCATTCCACATACTGCTATTGCATAAATACCCATGCTTCCATTGAGACTTGAAGGTTAATGGAAATATTATTTATTGACAGCTGCAAGAAGGGGCTGGCAAATAGATCATTTCAATATGTGAATAAATCTAAGAGCTCTTCTGCAACAGTGTAAGGGACAGAATGTGAAAGTTATCTCTATGGGCAGAGCATTGAGGCAAGTAAAGCAATTGACTGAGATAAGGTATACTGTTGCACAGTTGGTAGTAAGCAGTTTAACATGTTGGTTGAGACTTTAGCCTTCTCTTCTAGTTACCTGTACAATAAGTTCAATAACAGAGTACACATGGTACAAATGTTGAAGGCTACACAAAGCTTAATTACATTGAATCCCTCTCACCAAATAATTAAGATACAGCTTCTTCTTACACTGATGAATTAACAAAGGAGACTAACACTGAGTCTTCAACATGCAGTTCTTCCTGAGTCCATTTCCAGTCGTCCCCGTCCCCCCCCCTGTGTGCCCCCCCCCCCCCCCCCCGTCAGGAGAGATTTATCAGATCCTTTGTACCTGACAAAGGTGATCCATCAATTCTTAGTAGAATGGATGCATTCTGAAGTTACTGGTTTACCTTTCTTGCTGCTCCTCATACACTCCGATTTTACAACATAAATCCTTCACAATTTCTCGTTAGAGCAATGGATAGCTTATGAACACAGATGTCAATCCAAATCGTGAGACTCTCCTCCTTTCACACACTAACTAGGAGACTCTGAGTAGCTGGATTAGTAGGACAGAAAGACAATCGTGCATCTAATACATCCCCGTGACAATAACACCACTGAAAACAAAGAGTGAGCACTTGGGTTATAGCTCACTTGGCAGAGTGCTATTCAATCCAAGCTGCTTTTGATGGTGATATTTTAACCCAGCAACAGAAACTGTAAGGGACAGAGCTTGCCAGTCTGACAGACTGCATGGATAGTGTGTCCCAGGGATACTCCCGTCTCTGCCTCCCTAGCACAGGGATTACAGACACTTGTTACTGGGCCAGTCTTTATGTAGGTGGATGCTGGGGGTCTGAATTCAGGTCCTCACGCTTGTGTAGCAAGCACTTTACTCACTGAGCCATTAACCTAGTCTCTAGTGTGCATTTTCTAAACAATGAATGTATACTGTTTTAGATCTCTGTGTCCACAGTGAGCTACCCACTAAACATCTGTAGATAGTTAATGGCTCAACTAGAAAATAAGTATGTTTTCAGACTTTTGTAGGAAACAATTGTTATTAAACTGCAATAAACAAGCATCAAATTCAGAATGGAGAGTGAAAAAAAAAGTGAAACCTCATTATATGCTCCAAATTCAAGCCAAGGAAAAAGCTACATGTAAGAATAGCAACTTTTATTTGAAAATACCACAAGTTTCATGTTGGATGAGATGAGAAGTCTTGCTAAGAGAGTATAATCCTACATTGTCTCTTGCAATCTAGAGAACATGGCCCTGGCATCGTACATTTTTTTCACTTAGTAGGAATAGCCTGATATCAACACCCATGTCACTATTTGAAACACTAAGTTCCTTCCTATAGTTAGTTATGTTGGATCCCTTTCAGGAAAACCTTTCCATTTTAATTATAACAGTCGCTTTTTCATCAGGTCAGCAGAGCATGGATTTAATAGTGAGAACCAAGTTGCTGTCATGATGCCTTAATTAAAATATCAAGTTAGAATCTCTTCACTGATACTCCTGACCATGCTCTAAAACTAAGATTCCCAAATATAGGAATTATTTCCATATTGACATGACATGAATTTGAAGAAAAATTCTAAGTCATAAAATGAATGATTATTTAGAAAAGATAATATTCTCAAATAGAATATTTTTATATAATTCAAGGTCTTGCTTGAGTTTTTAATCAGAAATGCTTACTGGTCATATAAAGAAATATTTTATGATATAGCCCAAGAATTATTTAAACAAAACTAAATGAACTGACTGGAATTATAAATCATTGACCATTAAGAACCCTCATTTTTATTGAAAAATAAATTACTTACTTTGAAAATAGATGAGGAGCCGGGCGGTGGTGGCGCATGCCTTTAATCCCAGCACTCGGGAGGCAGAGGCAGGCGGATCTCTGAGAGTTCGAGGCCAGCCTGGGCTACCAAGTGAGCTCCAGGAAAGGCGCAAAGCTACACAGAGAAACTCTGTCTCGAAAAACCAAAAAAAAAAAAAAAAAAAAAGAAAGAAAATAGATGAGGAATGATATAGAATAATGCTGAAGTATACTTATGTGGAGCTTTTTTTTTTAACCATAGTAGGTCTGTTGATAAGAAGACTCTTTTCTCTTCAAAAATAATTATTTGAATTATGTAAGATATTATACAGGCACTGAAAATGCTTAAATGTATTAACAGATATTCTTTATATGACAGTGAGTAAGTTAATGTAATTTTGTGACTAACAAATTATTTATTTTCATTTACCTTAAAAAGATTAATAATTACGGTCACTAAAAAATGTTGCAGGCTTTAAAGGTCATCATACTACGATGGAAACACCTGTAACCTGAAGGTTAGAGCTGTAGAGCAGAGGTAGGACACTTGACAATCTTGTTCGGTGTCCAGTTTTCAAATATCAATAAGATGTTAGGGAAAAAACATGATAACCCTTGAAGGAAGGAATCTGGATTTGATTCACAACTGCCTGTCACCATTTGAGTAAGCAGGTAATTCATTCATTTTTTAAATGATATTACCTCTTCCTTTTTTCCCTGAACACTGGATAATATGAATTTTTAAAGGATAGGTACCATCTATTGAGAACAGTAGATTATCATCTATTAAAGGCAATACTGAACATCAAAGAAAAATTCTGATCCTGAAAAAAACAGAAAAAAAAAAACATATTCTTTAAATTTCCACGTCAAATTTTATTTGTACTACTTTGTGAATTTTGTTGTATATCATCACACAGATAGTGAAACTGCTTTGATAAATGTCACTTTCCAGGGCCCAAGCCTTGTTCTATAGCCCCAAAGCACACATGGCTAGTTTACATTATTAGTCTATTTGAAAAATTTGTTATTATTTCACTCAATCCCAGGGTCATTGAATGTGTGCTAGAAAAAACAATGAGTCACACAAGTCAGCCTTGGTCCTAAAATGTAAACATCTCTCTAGAAAAAGATGGACTCATGTGAGTAGAAACTCTTTGGACTATCAACCTGTTCTTACTCTGCCATCTCTTTCAAACATACGGATGAAAACATTATAAACATGTTCCTCTCTCATTCTCAGACACACTACCATGGCTGCTTTTCTTATAGGGCTGCTTTCCAAATACAGAAATGATAGATAATATCTTCCAGAATGAGACAAATTCTGAAAGGATTTCTAATCAGAAAGACCATCTCATCCTATTGAAGACTAACTCATTAGTTATAAGACAGAAACTCACCATTTCTCATTCTTTTTATTTCTCTTTTATGAAATAACACATTTCTCCAAAGAAGAGTCTCATGGCTATTATTGAGACAAATGAAAGTCCTAGAAAACAACAATAAAGCAGAATATACATTTTAAAAATAAGCTTTTGTTACCCATCTGGATTAACTTCAGTGGGGCCAAAATTAGAGCAAAGGTCCACATTCTACATATTTACTCACAAAAAAGGCTCATTCCTGTAATTCCATTTCTGAACACCTAGAAAACAAAACAGGAGGTGAAACAATCTAAACACCATTGAAGCATAAACAGAATGAAAAAAAATAAATATTTTCCAATCTGAAGACCACAGAAAGCATCTGTTATGGCTACGTATATGTGTGTGCGTGTGTGCACTTAAGAAGACAGATACCTGTTGAAACCAAAAGATGATGTTATATCCCATAGAGCTGGAGTTGTAGACTACGGTGAGCAATGAGACACAGGAGTTGGTTATCAAATGTGCATCCTCTTCAAAGAGAGTACATCATCTTAACCCTAAGTCATTCCCAGAGATCAATTTTAAAGAATTGAATGGGAATATTTTTATGAGGATTGCATTCACTGACTATATTCCACACTCTGAAGTAGCAGAGATGTTTCTCTCACCCCTCTGTCCAATAGAAAGTACATGGTATGTGCTTATGTCACGTACACACATTTGCCTAAAATGGTACATGACATGTGTACAAGTGTTAGTATAAAGGTACCAGCATACTCCTTAGGCATTAGGGAAATCCTAAATATTGTTAAATGTCATTAATTTTATAGTATTCTTCTATTTGAGGTAACATACATGAGTAATATAATTTACACAATTTGAGTTTATAAATAATCAGTATTTTTTCTAGCAAGTATCAATTCATTATTGCTTAGTCATAAATTAACCTTTTTTTTTTTTTTTTTTTTTTTTTTTTTTTTTGGTTTTTCGAGACAGGATTTCTCTGTGTAGCTTTGCACCTTTCCTGGAACTCGCTTTGGAGACCAGGCTGGCCTCGAACTCACAGAGATCCGCCTGCCTCTGCCTCCTGAGTGCTGGGATTAAAGGCATGCACCGCTGCTGCCGCCGCCGCCGCCGCCGCCGCCGCCGCCACCACCACCACCACCATCCCCCGGCCCATTCTTTTACTTGGTTTTATGGCACAGTTGCTATGTCTTGCAAAACATCTGCCTACAATTTAGCAAAACATTAAAATCTTGCAAGACCATTGAAAATCAGAAGGACATTAAAACTGACTCCTCCTGGCAGCCAGCAGCATCCATTTACCCCAATATTGCAATGAACATGACCCAACACAAAATTATAAACTTAATTAAAGCATTATTTTATATTTGGGATTTTGTTTTGTAACTCAATTGTATGGTTTGCAAGTGTGAGCAATAACATGGTGTTGCAATGTCAAAAGATAGGACAGGACTGGGAGCCTTTACTAGACTTCTTGACATGCGATCTTCAAAAATTGCCATGGTGTGCAAACCCAGGCAGATTTTTCTGATGTTCATCCCTCCTGATGAATGCTGCTCATAATCAACAGGAGAGTAGATGAGATCCTGAGTAAATTTCTATTGTTGGCATGAGCATGGCATGTCAAGGACATCAGAGTCTCAGACCCATGGAAATGGGAAAGCCTTCCCCCAGTCAGGCTAGGTAAAATGGCATGATCTCCCAGTGATACAAGTATAGAGGCTGGTAGAATGTGCACAAAATACCAACTGTAGCTTCCTCTTCCTACTGACTACATCCTGAGACTGTTCTCCTAAAAGACTACAGAGATGAGATGACACACCTCCTTGTTCAGCTGTATTTAATAAACCCATCTCCTCTTTTAACTTCATATAATATACATGCTGAGTTCCCAGGCTGCTGTTTTGCCTCCATCAGAGCTCATGGCCCACCAGATCCCAGCTTTTCTATATGTGTGTCTGTTGTTTCTTCATTTCCTGTCACCCTTAAAGCCCTGTAGTTTGTGCCATTTCTTTGTTGTCTGTGTGGTTTTAGTCCCTACCTATAGCATCTAGGAGACACTGGGCCTCAGACACACTCTCTCTGCTGAGGTGTGTTCTCTAAGTTTGGTGTGATGGAAATTGTCTTCCTAATACACTGTTCTCTAGTGTTTGGTATAGCCGGATTTTCTTTGAATGACCAGCTCTTGAATAATGACATGGAGACTTATTATCAAGTATAAAAGCTTAGCCTTAGATTAAGCTTATTCCCAACTAGCTCTTAAAACTTAAATTAACCCATTTATATTAATCTACATTCTGCCACATGGCTCCTTATCTTTCCTCAGGACCTTACATTCAAATTCCTCCACATCTGGCTGGCAAGTCTCTCATGCTAGATTCTTTCCCAGGGTTCCTATCTCTGCCTAGAAGTCCCACTCATCCTCTCCTGCCTAGCTATTGGCTATTGGCCATTCAGCTCTTTATTAAACCAACCAGAAGGTGCCTTAGGTGACAAGGAAGGACAGACACAGTCACACAGTATGTTCAAATATCCTGCAACATTTCCCCCTTTTTGTCTAAATAAAAAGGAAACGTTTTAACTCTGACACAGTAAAACTATATACAATAAGAATAATTATCAGGTAAGGATTGCATTTACAATATCTAGTCCATTTGCATTTGGTAACTTTGGAGAAAATTATCTATCCTATCTTGGTGAGTCCAAAGTTTTGTACCTAAATCACTTTCTGCCATAACTTGTATTTCATACTTGTATAAAAATATCTCTTTAGACCTTAAAACATTTTCTCAGATGAACAACTTAAGCTTCTATGTTTCTCATCCTTATAAACTTTACATATCTTTTTTAAGTTTCTTTTATGGAATTGGTAACAAGGAAAACTGTAAAAGTCTATCTGTTCAAACCCTTCAAAGACCTGAGAAGGATAAAATATAACCTGAGTAAAAAAAAAAAGGGCAGAGCAAATACATCCCAAAGCTATAGAAATAACAGAGACAGCTGCAATAATGGGGCATCCATCTTTAGTCTACAGGCCGAGACTATCCCACAGGCTTTTCTGTGAAGCAGAAATTTTGAAGGACTGGTCTACCTTGACTTGGCATAGTTCAGCAGTTGACTTCCTTTGTGTCCTGGTTGTCCAGTTTTGAAAGTATACTGTCACCAGTTGAGGAAAGGGAAGTTTCTTGACCAGTGGCTAGCTTTGCCACATTTAAAGCAAATTCCATATGGAGGATCTTCAATGCCCATCAATCCTGGTAGATTGATGCTACCAGGAGCAGATGTGTCTCACTGTCATGAGAAGTCTTATGTAATTAAAACATTTTAGGTGTCATATTCTATAGATCTCTGAAGTATTTGAAGACCATCTATCAATCTAAAATATATCTGTTTGACCTTTAAAACATACCTAACATGACTACAAGTTTGATTGTTATAGATGGATAACTATAACAATTCTCAATTTCTTAATTAAGAAAAATGCATTTCTTAATTATCCTAAGCAGTTTGTAATAATAACTCTCAAGAACTAGGATGTGACATTACATTTTTAAATGAGCTGCATGGGTACAATATCTTAAACAAGTGTATAAACATATATAGAGAGAATGTTATAACAAAAATAACCTTAAATTTGTATCAATATACACAAATCTATACCAATGTAAAATATTTGAAAGTACTAGTTGCTTTTTAGTAGATTCAATAATCTATCCTTTTATCCTATCATTTCTATATCCGCTTCTGTTTCTTGTCATCCCCCAACCTCATATTTTTTTCAACACTAGATAGAAGACAAAGAATGATAGAGGAGAGAAAAAGAAAGAAACAAATCCCTTAATCTAACCTCCTTCCTTGCCTTCCTCCCTGACCATGATCTATAGCAACTTGTAGCTAACTTCCTTAAACAATGACAAACTTCCTTAACATCCATAACAACAACCAGACATCCAGACTGAACAACCAAAACCACCCACCCCATCTCTTGGGAATGTAGATGTCATGTTCTTTAAATTGCTTCCTGTTGTCTGGGGGTGATAGCACCTTTAGGGGACCCTCAGAAAATCATGATAATGGTCAAGTCCTGGGAGAGCTAGCTGTATCGTTTGTTGTCCAATCTCTTTGGGATGGGAAAGTGCAGGGCTTAAAAGAAGTCATGGCTGGAGTAGTCTCTGAGACTGGACCATCTTAACTATCCACTTTGAAGTTGTTCTGGATGAAAATTTTTGAAGAAACTGCAACAGAGGTATTCTGAGAGGTTAGATCACCAGGAAACTTGTCTTTATTAGTGACTGGTCCTTTTTTCCTGAAAACACACAAATTTTTAAATACATAGCTGCATTAACACAAGTATATAGTGTGTAGTGTACACAGCTAAAGATGATTCTCTGCTCTATGTTTGAGCAGGTAAAAAACATCTGTCAACTTTTTAAGTCTGTTTGGACTACATAACCAAAGTGTAATATAAATCTCCATCCATGCCATGTGAAAGGATGGTATGTAATAATAAGTCATGAGGACTGTGTAGCCAACAAAATTTATATGTCATCCAGTCTCAGAGCTGTTCCCATGTAGAGAGATCAGAATATATTTTACCTGTTTTGTAGTTTTTCTTGGTTTCTTTCTTCATGTCTGTAGCCAAGATTTTCAGGAAGTCTCTCCTGGTCAAAATTTACTAATTTTGAAGGAATTCATAGCTTTTTGTTTCCTGTGAAAAGAAAGGCATAACCTCTCCCTCATTGTAACATATTCTGTGACTCTGATTCTGAAGTTAAGACATCATTAAATGTATAGGCTAGTTTAATTCAGCAATTTTTTCTACAGTCCAATTTCTCTCAGCAGCTGTCACTTTTTTGTTCATTAGCATTTAAAACAATTAAAGTTAGTAAAGCACTATATATTCACCACATATCCTGTTATATTTCTCATCCATATATGGATTATTCTTTTTATATTACTTTACTCTCTCTTTAAAGACTTCATTATTTTTAAACTATTTTTTCTATAACTGTCTATACCCATTTTCTTTTCTTTCTTCAGCACCTAAGCACAATTTTAAGCATACTGTACCTGTTCAGAGGTTTGCTTGTTCTGGACCTGGCTTTCTGCACATCTGCAGCCATCCAGATCCCACATGAGCCAGCTATTAATAGTCCCTATTCGAGTGCTTCACTGCATAGGAGATCTCTTAAAGGAGCTGTGTCTCTGTATACCATGAGCACTGGGACTTTCTGAGAGACTGCAGTTGCTAGGAAGCTACATCTAGTTGTTTGTCTAGAACATTTCTGGGTTTTCTCAGGCCCTATGCTTGGATATCCAGGCCTCCATGTTGGATGCCAAAATATAGCTGGACTCTCTTTGGACCACCAGCTCCTGAATAATGACATAGAGTCATATGATTAAGTATAAAAGCTTGGCCTTAGCTTAGGCTTTTTCCCAACTAGCTCTTAAAACTTAAAAATTAAGTTAATGTCCATCTACATTCTGCACGTGGCTATTTATCTCTCCACAGTACCTTGTGACCAAAATGTGAGTCTCCCATGCCAGGTTCTTTCCCAGGGTTCCTGTCTCTGCCCAGAAGTCCCACCTGTCCTCTTCTGCCTAGCTATTGGATGTTTAACTCTTCATTAAACCAATCAGAAGGTATCTTAGATAGGCAAAGAAGAACAGAGTCACGTCTTCACTCAGTATGTTCAAATATCCTGCAACAATCTGGTGTTTTGTTCTAAATAAATTTCAAAGTGGTAATTATATTAAAATCTTCTTATTCAAATTACTATGATGATATTATGATGAGTGGACCGTAAATACATTCCCCAATTTCTTCCTTTCTTTCTACAAAGGCTGTTCTTACTTCCCTTGGCAGAGATTAAATTAAATGCATGAGAATCAGGTTGCCTGAAATAGAATCTTGATTATTTGATTCATTCGTTAACTATGTTTTATAAATTATTCTCATAGAAACTGCATTTTCCTTGCAGAGTTGTAAAAAATAAATATGTCGTTTTATGTGAGGTCCAAATTACAGTTACGTTGAAAGTAGGAGTCAAGTACCTACGTTTCTTCCCTTGGATTATTTCTTCTGCCTCCTCACTGGGTTACAACTACAGAACAAGGAAATGTATAAATTCAGGAGCTATGTATTAAAAATGAAGTTAAAAACCTAACCTCAATATTTCTTTTTAATGTGGCATTTTTCCTAAGCATCTCCCATTTCTTTATTTCTTGTATTGTGCATGACTTTGCCTTTTCAATGACCTTCTAAATTATTTCTTTAAAAATGTGTTTTCAAGCCAGGTATTGATGGCACACACCTTTAATCCCAGCACTCAGGAGGCAGAGCCTGGCAGATCTCTGTGAGTTCAAGGCCAGCCTGGTCTACAGAGCAAGATCCAGGACAGGCACCAAAACTACACAGAGAAACCCTGTCTCAAAAGAAACAAACAAACAAACAAAAAAAAAAAACATGTGTCTTCAAGATGAAAACGTACAAAGAGGTCACATTTCACCCTTGCCAAACACACAGGGAAACAGTGAGATGTATAAGGTTTGAGAGCAAAAGTTAGAACATAAATATTCTTTTTCTGTACATTCTCTTCAATTTTCAACACACAAAAAAACTAGCCTGAAATATGAAATTACCCCATCATCTGTAATCTCAGATCCTGTTTTATTGCCCGTGACATGGAGAAAGGAGGAAGCCCAAACCTGGCAGGTCAGGCATGGTTACAGTGAGGCAGAACTGAGGAGAGCAACAGTTCAAGTTCCATGGACTGCTTCTGCCTGCTGATAAACAGTATTCACTGTCCCAGATCACCCTGCTTTCCTCCTTCTTAATTAGTTTGTTAATGGGCTAATGTTTGCAGTGGACTGTGAAATTAAAACAACGTGTTGTCTGCTGTGATAGCTAAACATTTTCACTGGACAGATTTGTCTTTCACCCTCACTGTGATGTCCTTTTTTTCTATTTGTAACAGAATAAAAAGGACAGCTTCAAAGAGGTGCAGGTGTCTGACGGTGGATAAATAAACACTCCCAGCATGCAGGACAATTAAATAATCTCTAACCAATGGGATCTGAAGCAGATGCAGGAACCACAGTAACAACTCTCAGTAGACAGAGCAAGAGGGTCCAGGGGAATTTCTGAAAGGAACTAAGCTCAGAAGCCCAGGTGTTCCTACTGAGGCTTTCCCTCTGTATGCCATCTGAGGAAGCTCTCCAAACAATTTTGAGGCAATAATAATGAAGTTTGTTGTTGCCAAGAAATTAGACAATGGAACAGTGAATTCACAAATACATTCTCTCCCCCGAGAAAGTCCAGAGTAGACACTTGTTCCTAAACCACAGTGACACTGTCATGAGCTCTATAATCCTATCTCAAACGTAGCGTATTTTATTTTTCACTCATTTTTATTTGTGAATAACAATCCTTATAAATAATTAAACATTACTATTTTCTTAAACCTTCATCTAGTAAATCTGGCCTTAGGTAAATTAAAATAGTGCCCTCTTTCTTTTAGCAATCGTTATAATTAGACTTACGATACAAATAAAAAGTAGAAGGGGAAATATGTGCTTTATTTCATAGAAAGAAGGGCTCCCTGTAAACAATGAATATAGTGGGCAAGAGAGCCAGACTCTGCAGCAGTCATAGCCAGGGATAATTCACATGGGATGTAGGTGCTGAAAGTAGCTTATAGGAAGAAAGTAGTCTTAGCCTTGGAGAACAGAAAGGACTTTAAGAGGCAGAGATTATCATTGTATCTTCTAGTAAAAGTAAGTAGAAGAAGAAAGGTGGAAACAAAGGAAATCATTAATGGGATATCATGGGGTTAGCATACGAAGGAAAGGAATTTGAAAGGATTAGCAAATGAACCAACTTGACCCTTGCCAGACAGAAGAGGAAAACTTTAAGCCCAAGTGCAGAGGTTAAGTCAAGAGATGAAGGGGAACCCAGTGGTAAGCAACAGCTCTTGTACACATTGTCAATATTCCATTTAATATTTTGGGGTCATTAATCATCTTAGGATTTGCGGACATTAATCATATTCTAGACTTAACTGTAAGATTTGAAGGAAGTTCAGGATTCTGAGGAAAATGTGTTTTAATGTGAAAGAAATGGTGAAAAGAAAAATGTGTGATGGCTGTTGTTGTTAGCATTCAGTCATTTACGCTGGCCTGCCCTTGGGACAGAGAAGCAGCAGGACAGGTCAGCAGCAGCCGCCAAAATGCAACATTGTGACTACTGCCAACACAGAGTTGCATGCTTTCCACATGCGCATGAGCTATATCCACTTATAAAAAGCAAGAGCCTTCTCTCCCCACTCTCTCTCTTCTTTTGCTCTGGAGGTCACCTCTGACCCCCCCCCATAAGCCTCTCACATGAGCTCTGTCACATAGTATGACTTTGTGGCACCCCTTGGCTCCAACCCACTGAGTTACCTGCTACCGTTAAATCATTACAGTAGTTCTTTAATAAGTAGCTGAATGGAAGGGCCCAATTTTTGAGATACTTAAAAGGATTCAATCGTTGACTAGGAAAACTGGCTCAGATTTGATAACATCACATCTACATATAAATAAATTTACAATGCCTCATTGAAAGTTATGGAGGACACTGGAAAACAACAGTGAAGTCTCTGAGATGTGAATTACCTACCAAAGGAAAAAATATGACAAAAATCTACATAATCACCTTAGTTATTAAAGAGCTTCCTATGTAAAATCAGGTTTGTAATCCTTCATTTAAACTCCATAAAATCAGACATCATCTACATTCAAGGAAGGACAGGAATCTGTCTACAGTAGGAAACAGCTCATTGTCATGAGTTAAAAGTTTAGCAAAGAACAAACATAAAGGTGACATGTCCCCTAGAGTACAGTTTACCTGTAAGTAACAAAATGCAAGGACATAGTCCATGAATGATGAATTCCTCTGTTGCAAAGTGATTTGGAAAGCATAAGAAGCCTTGCACTGTAAATAATTAAGGTGCATGTCTATAATCTCAGTACCTAATGTTGGGTGGAGCAAGAGGATTAGAATTCTCTCTCTCTCTCTCTCTCTCTCTCTCTCTCTCTCTCTCTCTCTCGTGTGTGTGTGTGTGTGTGTGTGTGTGTGTGTGTGTGTGTGTGTGCTTATGTGCATGCAAGTGTTAATGCAGAGCAGAAAAGATGTTGGATTTCCTGGAACTGGAATTACAGGTGATTATGAACCATCCGACTTGGTTGGAGGGAACTGAACTGCAGTCCTCTATAAGAGCAACAAGTGCTTCTAACCATTGAATAATCTTTCCACCCCCAAGGATCACAAATCAGAAGTTAAATTGGACTACATAGTGCACATCTACATCAAAAATAAAACACAATGACTTAGTTACTTTTTTATTGCCCTCATAAATCACCATGGCCAAGGCAGTTTCCAAAAGAGAAGATTTTGTGTGGCTAACAGTTTCACAGAGTGAGTACATGACAGTCACAGTGGGGAGCATGACAGTAGGCAGGCATGATGCTGGAGCAGTATCTAGGAGCTCAAATCTTGAGACACATCGAGAAGACAGAGAGAGCTTATAGGGAATGGTGTGGGCTTTGAAAACCAAAAGCTTTCCCCCAGTGACATACCTCCTCCAACAAGGCCACATGTGCTAATCCTTCCCAAATACTTATAAATATGACAAAGGTGAAGAGAATGATGATGAAGAATACTTGAAAACATATTTAGAATGCAATCCTGGGAGCTGTGTGTTAGAAAAGGCTCCCTATAGTGAATGGATCCCGACAATCTTGGCAGACAAACAGGCATTAGTGTAGTAGAGGCCATTTCCAGAGACTTGGCAGAATGGATGAGTGAATCTTAAATTACTTCACAGAATTGGTAAATAGCATAGTGTATAGAACCAAGGTCAATGAGCTCTTTCATAGCATCTACAGGGCAGAGCAACCTTATGGCTAAGAAGCTAAGCTAAAGAAGGAAACAGCCCTGGATTCTCATCCCTGTGCTGTTCTTTTTCTTTCCAAACAATCCACATCAAGATACAACATTTGAGCCTCACAATAGAGTATTCAGAGTTGGAGTTAGAATCACTATGGAGACTGAGGTGAACCTGGGTACCCACAGGAGAGATTTTCAGAGATGATTAAATAAAGGACAGAAGTCCACCTTGAGTGCAAATGTTTCAATCTCATAAGCTGCAGTCTTGGATATAATAAAGGAAGGAAAAGGAGAAAGTGGATAGGGAGCTGTCATTCATCCCTCTCTTCAGGGTCTTCTGGACTTCTAGTTGACTTAGCATTCAAGATTCAGCATATGTATTTGTAGCTTTGCTTAATGAGGTTTATAGAGTTGATTCAAAACAAAAGGTGACAATAAGATGTGAAAAGCTTGTGGTTTGGTGAGAAAGAGATCTTGACTGAGATTTAAAGTGTGGACAAAGTGGATCAGACAAAGCAACTGTAATTGTTAGAGTTTAATTAATGAAATTGTCATTTAAGAAGATCAGGCACATTGCACCAGGACGATAAGATAGGTGCCATGTGGCAAAATGCCACCCATTTAAGCTCCACACTGTAATGATAGCTGAAGGCATTTCACTGGAATACAGAATATCTGAACAAAGAGAAACTCTAAAACATTATGCTGGAGTTGGTATTCCTAAGGAATTGTTTCTCCAGTTCAACCAGATATGCTCTGTGAGAGAACACTGCCTCTGAAGTCTAAAGAAGATGGCTTAGATTAACAGGAGAACTTGGCTTCATCTACATTTTGACAGTTCATGGATAAGAAGGATGCCAGAGTGAGGGACTCATAAAGACTTGCACCAAAAATCCAGAAAGTTGCTGAGGCCATATTGCAAGGTTGGATTTCCAGCGTACAACTCCTGAGTAGGTTGTGCTCAAAGCTGTGAGGGTGATGCATGAGGTGCAATGAGTATCCAGAAAAGCAAGGATGCCAGAAACATGGAATGCTCTCCTAAGAAAGCTGTGTGTACTGAGGAGCTAGCCCCAGAGGGAGGTAATAAGTACCACAGGCAATAGAACTGGTAGAGGGTTGCAAAGCCTTTTGACACTGCAGAGTTTGGTATTTTCCCACCAGATTTTGGTTTTGCTATGGTTCTCATTTTCTTTCCACAAGTCCCCTGTTTCTCTTTTTTAGGACTAGAATATGTATAACATTACTTGTTGAAAGTGGATGATTTGCTTTTTGATTTTACAAGGCCCACAGTTAACAGACAACCTGTGTCTTAGGGGAGAATGGAATTTTCAAGTTTTTTATCTGTAGGACTCTCTAGTTTCCGGTTGTAGGCATTTTGTATTTTGGCATGGCCATGATCCTATAAAGGCAAGGAGTTAAAACATAGGAATTAAACTAATGAGTTTGGATGCCAAATTGACAGGGTGTCAATGTTGACAGTTAATCTACTGGAGTAGGCTTGCTCTTCAGCAGTAGAACCAATTCTCAAATGGTTAGTGATATGGTAATGATTCTGTTCTAGTTTAATTAATATGCAGAGGTATCTGTCACACAGTCCACAGAGAAGGAGTATCTCTATCTTAGCTTTTTAGCCTCTAGAAAAATACAGTATTAACTTGAATTAGAAATGAGTCATTCTTGAGTGCTCAACATGAAACTCAAAGGACGCTTAAATAATGAGATTAGTTTTTCCTTTGAAATGGAGAAAGGCCTTTTCCTGTTCCAAAGCTAGCATAGTGAAACAAAGATCAATTATTGGTGAACACCTCAGGGTAAAATCAAAGTTAAAATGGACCATCTTCCAGGGCCTTCAATTCTAATGGAGATTAGATATTACTTTGTAGAAAGCACAGTAAATAGAAGGGGCTAAGTCAGTTAAATTCAGTGCTAAGAACTCTGGGATGCTGTGATTATCATTACATGTTCACAATCCATGACCCAGAACAACTTCCCTCTACTATTCATTATTCTTTATCAATGTTTTCATCATTAGATTTTTCATTAGTTTTCTCTTTAAACACCCTTTCACACATGCTTTTCCAGTATAGCCTCAGCCCTCTGCAAAACACCCAGATGTGCTGTGTTCCTGACATATATAGAGACCAGGTCCTTGGCCTTGGGCATCACCAGGCTCCTTTAAATTTTACCTTTCTAATGTGTCAGTTATGAGACATGGCAGACACTGTAATCTCTGATGTCAATTATTATTTATTATTCAATAAACAAGGCAAAAACTGGAGGGAAATATTTTATTTGTCAAAGTATCATGATTTTATTGTTAAATAAATATTTTTTAAAAGGAAAAATTACTATAAATTTTATTTTTATGTGAAAGTGTCATTAAACAAAGCCCATGAAATATAGTTTAGTCTTATTTTTTGCAATATCCACTAAATCCTAGCAAAATACCATCTTTGACTTAAATGTTGAAAATAATGCTTAAATAGAAATGGTCCCCACAAGGACAAATAAATCATGGAGTTCAGCTAAATATATAATGGAGAATATATATAGTTATACTATAGCAAACAAAGAGAATGGTACATTTGATATTTTCTTTAAAATATTTTTAGCAAATATAAGGTCTGTTTTTACATCCCTACCTCAGCAATGTTGGAGGTCATGAACTCTCTATTCACATGGACACTTTGACCATTTTCACTCACAGAAGACCTTTGCTGTAATAATGGATCTGACATGAAGATAAATGACTACAATTACCTTTCTCATTAGTTCTAACTGAGATTTTTTTTTTCCCTCATGACTGATTTATCTGTTTCAGTCTTTGGTGGTCCATGTAGTTACCTGCCAGGCACCAAAGGGAGGAAAATGAAGTTAAGTTAAAAATCTAGAGCAATTTGTTTTCTGTTCTCCAGAATGATTTTGGCTGAAAAATTGACAAGCATTTGCACAGGGCTGTGCTATTGAAAGAGAACCTTTATTATTAAACACAGAAATTAGTTTGAATTCCTAGAATAAAGAAAAAAGATTTCATAGGAGTGTATCTAGAAAACTCTTTTAAACCCCATATTAAATTTTCTTTCCCTCCTCCTCTCTCTCTTTCACTTTGAAGGAGAATGGGGACAGACAGTATATGGACAGGTGCAATAGTTGAACAACTTAACAGTTTATTGAAAATGTGAAGTTCCTCTTAGGTGGCCAGGGGAGTGAAATGAGAATAAATATGGAAAAGCACGTTTCAGGTTTGAGGAATCTGTGGTCTACACCTACATCAGCAGAGAGGAGACATTTCTTTCTTTTCTTCTTTCTTTTCTTGTCATCATCCTCCTTTTTCTCCTCCTTCTTCTCTCCTCTCTCCAAACTGCCACTGAATTACTCACCCAATCCTGTTCTCTCCTTTCCTTGATATATGAGTGCTGTGGGATGGTCTGTATGTCAAATTGCTCTGATTGGTCAATAAATAAAACACTGATTGGCGAGTGGCCAGGCAGGAAGTATAGGCAGGACAAGGAGAGAGGAGAATGCTGGGAAGTGGGAGGCTGGGTGGGAGAGACCTGCCAGCCACTGCCATGACAAGCAAGATGTAAGGTACTGGTAAGCCACGAGCCATGTGGCAACTTATAGATTAATAGAAATGGGTTAATTTAAGATGAAAAGGTAGATAATAAGAAGCCTGCCACAGCCATACAGTTTATAAGTAATATAAGCGTCTAAGTGATTATTTTATACGTGGGTTGTGGGACTGCGGGGCTTGGTGGGACCTGGAGAGAAGCTCTCCAGCTACAAATGGCGCCCAATGGCTCGAATTTCCACCTTAAACCTGAGAATTTTTAATAAGCAATTCTAAACAGAGCCCAAACCAGGTTCCTGCTTCATGTCTCATATGGGCAGCTAGACGCTGCAAAATGCGGGTTTAAGCTACTAGCGGGTTCCTGGCATTTGCGCTTTACCTGCAGTATGGCAGGAATGAGACATCTACAAGTGGCACATTACACTGCTGCTGTGTGGTGGATTTAGCCTTTGCTAGTACAAAACAAAAAGAGGTTTCTGGGCTACATGCTGCTTTGATAAAAACATAGACCCACTATTTCTGAGACTTGGTGGCCCCCAGAACTGGCGGAAAACGTACCACCGCCATGTTGGGAAGCTGAAGTGGGCAGAGCCAGCAGCCACAGCACCGTTTCAGTCTTAGAATGCTGCAGTTTAAAGCAATAGGTTCACAATAAGACTGATTCAGATGGAATAGTTTACAAGTATGTAAAAATGTACATAGGCTTGAAAGAAAAAGAAAAAGGAATATATACAGTTATATAAACAAATAGATAGTTTTTAAAAATAAAGTCTTTAAAGAAACATTAAAGGTAATAAGCCACATAAAGATGGCTATCATACAGAGAATCTGGATTATGTTGTCTTTGATATTTGTAACTAAAGAAAAACATTTGATTGTAAAAGCTGCTGAGTTATGTCAAAATGTATACTTTAAAGGTACCTTGACTTCAAGATTTGGATATAAGGGTATGTTACTTTGGAAAGGAGGCTCTCCTTTTATTTCCACAGAAAGCAAGAGGCTATGGATTTGTTCCAGATTAAGTTACATCAGGTTTGACCAGCCAAGACCCCCTGAAAGGTCTCCGATGACACCAAGGCCCAGATGATCCAACATCCAGAACCATTTCAAGGCAACTGGCTCAGACAATACACCCTCACGGACTACTCAATAATCCTAAAATTTTCTTTGTGTCCCCATAAGATACAGCACCCCCCCCCCCAAGCAGGAAGTAGTAAGAGAAGCTACTCCCAAATTCCCAAATATACCAAGCTGGCTTTGGAGATGAGTAAAAGTTAAAACCTTCCTCTTTAAAAAAAAAAAAAAGAAAGAAAGAAAAAGAAAAGGGGAAGTGCTGTGGGATGGTCTGTATGTCAAATTGTTCTGATTGGTCAATAAATAAAACACTGATTGGCCAGTGGCCAGGCAGGAAGTATAGGTGGGACAAGGAGGAGAAGAATTCTGGGAAGTGAAAGGCTGAGGCAGAGACACTGCCAGCAGCCGCCATGACAAGTAGCATGTGAAGACGCCGGTAAGCCACGAGCCACGTGGCAAGGTATAGATTTATAAAAATGGATTAATTTAAGATATAAGAACAGTTAGCAAGAAGCCTGCCATGGCCATACAGTTTGTAAGCAATATAAGTCTCTGTGTTTACTTGGTTGGGTCTGAGCAGCTGTGGGACTGGCAGGTGAGAGAGATTTGCCCTGACTGTGGGCCTGGCAGGAAAACTCTAGCTACATATGAGCAAGCAGCTCTCTGTTTCCTAGGATGGCCTTGAACTTCTGGGCTCAAGAAGTTTGTCCTGAAAACTGGGACTACAGTGAATGTGTATTTCACCACCACTGTGTGAATCTGCTTTCTTCAGACCTCAAATCCTCTGTTCAACCTTCAATATTTTTCAAATCCCTGCAAGGGTTCTGTTTGTTTGTTTCCTGGTAAACTCTGTGATTTCATACCCAAGTATGGTCTAGGGAGAAATGCCCCAGTCTTCTACCTCACATGTGCCTAGGTGGCAGTCCTGTGAGACTGCTGTAGTGAAATTCTCTCCACTCTATGCTATGGACTGGGAACCTGGATCAGAGAAGTTTCCTTTGATAACTGAGTAACGTAATTTTTGATACAACGCCTGTAGCTTCTCTTAGCAGAGGAAACATGAAAATATGGGTGTGGAAAGCACAAAAGTTATTAATGACAAAACTTCACTTTCCAAGAGCTTGGCAGTGGACAACTGAAGTGAACATACACACCTGGGATCCTCTGACAAGGAATGGCTGGAAGAAGTAGACCTAAAATCAGCCCCTTGTCCATGTGTTCTCCTCTACTTTAGGAGACACAAAGAAGAATGCTGCTGAGTTGGGGTGTTGACGACCACTGCAATGACATCAATTCTGGGAAATTTACGCAGAAAGAGCTCCAAAAAGTACATATTTGAAATGCTGAGTTCAAGTGAACTTTCTAATTCAATTTAAATACTAACAAATTTTAGCTTCATTTTCTTTGATTATTGGTTTTTGTTTTGTTTTTGAGACAGGGTTTCTTTGTGTAACAGTCCTGGCTGTCCTGGAACTCACTTTGTAGACCAGCCTGGCCTAGAACTCATAGAGATCTACCAGTCTCTGCCTCTCAAGTGCTGAGACTAAAGGCACATGCCACCATTGCCTCACCTGGCTTCAGTTTCTTTAACAGTGAGGATACCCTCTCTAGCAAAGGGGTTGGTGACTGTGAAAATCACTAACATCACTTTCCACTTGCTTTTATCTTCTTTATAAAATAACTCCAAAATAACTATGCTTATTATATACTTGATACAGTTGTGTAAATGCTACTTTCACCTTGCATTGTAGTAGACTTTTCCTCAAAAGAATTTCAAGTGCTCTCAGTAATAGTGTGTCAAAAAGAAATGAGAAATGAGAGAACAACAGAAGGTAGACATATGAGGAGTCTTTGAAATACTTTATCTCCTGATCTCTCTCTACAGAGGACCTGATGGCGCAGGGTAGGTGACCTCAAGGATTAAGGCAGATGTATCCAAACTGAGCACTGCACAGGTGGGACACCTTAAGTGTGTGGTAGAGATGGAGACTCGGAACAGCAGAGTACTGGAGAAAAGCAGGTATTTGTGAAAGATATCAGAGTGTTTTCCCTGGATATCACCTTAACCCTGAAGAGTGAGAAGAAATCCATAACAGAAAATAATTATGAAGAGACTCTCAGATGGAAAGATCGATTTTAGAATCACACTACACTAAAGTAAGCAATCAGAAAGATGCATGAGATGGAACTATATCCCTTTATACTGGTGTTGAGAATGCATTAGATCAAATTGGCCTCAACTTCTCTGAACTGCTCATCCAGGTAGTGACTTTACCTAATGTCCCAAACCTGACACCATAACATGTATTTTCTTCACAAAATACTTGGAAAAACAGTGTTTGATACTGTTGTGTGATTTTCTATTCATGTCACCATCTTACTTTTATTAAACAATGTCTCTTGAATTGTAAAATTAACACACGGATTTCTTAGAGTCTGTATCTTAAGAGAGAAATCAAGGTGTGCCTGGAAACCATTGAATTATAGACAGGGATAGGTACATACAGGATGTAAAGTTAAATTCCAAATCTATGAAGCAAGCCAATTGCTGAATAATGAAAAATAAAGTAAGTCACTGATTGCTAACTCTCAGGCAATAATGCTTCACAGTAAGAATTGTAATTTCATAAGACTCGATGACATATAGAAAACAGGGAACTCAGTTGTGTAATCTGCTCCTTCAAGAAACACAAGACACATAAATCTGGGTCACCATGAGATTATAAATTAAAATAGAAAGTATTAGCTTCAATGCATACCATGATTTTGCAAACACCAGTTTTTATCCTTTGATACATGTGCATCTACCACAAAAGGAAATGGGTGTTTATGGGAAAACACAGTGGGAATATGTTTATTCCCACTTTATGGGAAATGACAGTGTTTCAGTTTTCTTACCTATAGTTAAAACTCAAGCAGCAACTTCTCCAATTTATCCTAAATTGCACTATGAGAAGCAGGTGTTCATAGCTACCGTATTGAATTGTAGTGTGAAGAACTAGGCAGCACTATTGTTTCTTTTCTGTGTATGAGTGATGATGATGCCAAATACCTAGAGGATCACATCCACCATGAATTCCTTGTGCAACTACAGCTATGTACACAGAGGACCTGAGAGTGGAGTTACAGGCAGCTTCACCTGGTAAATCCTTGGGTGACTTTAGCTGGGCTGAGACAGAGATTCAGTCATTATTTTAGGCTGTTACATTCATTCCTTTTATCTCTGTCATTATTAGTATCATGGGTTATTCTTCTAAGTCATATGATCTCTCTGACTGCTAAGCCTCCCATATTCTCAACCAAAGAAAAGGAGTTATATACACAGCAAATGGGAAGAAATATAATGAATATCACTGTCCTTTAAGGAAATTAGAATGGTCAGAATCTTCTAGAAACTGCAACTAGGCACCTACTATATGTGAATCTGAATGCTGACCACTCAAGTTGGGTTAGGAATGAAAACTTCAACAATATCTCCACTGGATATGCTTATTCAGCTCGTTTATGCTCCCTTTTGCAGAAATAAAACTTTTTTCTCTGCCAAAATACTTCAGAATGTATGGTCATTTTTCTGAACCCAGAGATCCATCTCTCACATCTGCCTTTACCATGAATGTTGTTAGGATACAACTCTGGTTATCAGGCTTTGGGGCAGTCATCTTTGCCTACAGAGATAAATTTCTAGCCTCAAGAGATAAATTTCTAGCCTTTCCTTCTTTTGTATATTTGTTTTGGAGTGTCAAGGATAGCTCTCAGGGCCTAGATACACACTTTACCACTAAGCTATATTCCTAGTTTATATTCTTCATGTGTTTTGTTCTCAATAAGAGAAACAACATATTCACAAATACGTATGATGAATGAACTTTTAAAATTTGATAAAATTAGATGCTAAAAATTTAAAAGTTCTGGAATTTCATATTCATATTAAGAACAAAACCTAATCACAGAGAAAGAGAAATGTTCCAAGGCATAGAGCTGTTAGTGACTATACCTGCAATATAAGTGAAATCCAATTGCTTTTCTCATATTCATGTTTTCAGACATTGTAGTAGATCACTTTTGCAATTCTATTTAGAAACAAGCAGTGGGTTTAGAACAACACAGAGAACTTGGGCAACAAGTTAATTTAGTCACTTAACAAACTTCACAGAACCATTCTGCCAGATCTGACTCAATTAATTCACTGGGCCTACTACTCCCCACTCTCCATCAGCCCACAGGGAAGGAGCTGCCATCAGCTCCACCAGGAAGGAACTCCCATGAGCAAAAAACTAGCAACTTTAGTTGTGGATGTACAGTTTAGCTGAACACAGGCTTCCTTTACATCAGACTTAAAATTCTAGGTATTGGGTTTATATTTTGTTAGTCTTTGGCCTCACTAAGAACCTTTCTCTGTGTGTTTTGTACAACACACTTGTCAGCATATTGAAATCAGCACTTTATGAAACATGGCTGCCATGTTAGTCCTATACACACTATGACAACACTAGCCTGTGGGCTTTTACATACACAATTTCCAGGGCTGTCTGTCTTTCTAACCCTATGTAAGTCTCAATTTGAAAGTCAAGCTAGAAATCCCTCCTAGTAAAGAATAGAATTCTGTTTCAAATATGTTTCCTGGTTCTATCCATTGTTTTTCTTTCCTATAAAGTACTACCTTGTGTTTTATTTTTTTATAGGTAGAAGAAATGACTATGTTGATCACTATGAAATACACCTAGCATATTCCTTTCTGTTTATCTGTCATATTGAACACTTAATAAAACCTATCCATGAGACAAGAGGTTTCAATGTAACTAGCAACAGTGACTCTGATTATATTCTACAGGTCAAATCTCTAGATGCTGCACATATGAATGAGGAATTATGTGGTTGTTGACCAAAAATACAACCACACACATTTTTGGTGACTGAAAATATCAGAGAGCGCCTGGCTCAAAGAATTGTGTAAGGACAGAAATACAGTATTTGAAAAACTAAAAGAAGATAAAACTCATGGGGCAGATAGAGTATGAAAAATATAGTTATCCTTGGTTTGTTTTCCAAAAATAGAGAGCAGTCACCTAAAATTAAGAATGGTTTTTTCCTTGTATTCTGGTTCTATTTCACTGATAATGGATGGGTTGTCTAGACATCCAAAATTTCATCTGTTTCTCACTGTTGCAAATTACAGGCAGTCTTGTTAGGAAAAACCTAACACTCTCTATTCTGTGCTCTTCTTTAAGTTTGCATTGTTATCCTCCTGCTCTTTGTCTTTTCTAACCTCTGTTTCTCTTCATCCTCTTTTCATTTTTGTCTGTTCTTTCATATATTTTTCTCTTCTGTACAACAGTGGGTCTGTCTATCACCTACCCATATCTCTATCATCTATTATCCAGCAATTATCTACTCATCATCAATCAACTTTTTTGTCTATCATTTTATGCCATTGATAGTCCATCTATATGTGAATCTGTGTATCAGTTCATCTGTTGGTCATCTTTCTATTACCTACAAATCTAAATGGAAAATTGCACTTGCAAATGCAAATGCACTGTTCACTTTGAGATATTTTGATCATAGTAAATTGAAAGTTAGCTTAGAACCAATCCCTTAGGTGTAAATGAAATGTGTCAGAAATTAATTGATTCTATTTGTTTATTTTCTGCTTAAATATTGAAACTATTTTTATGACAGTTAAGTAAAGAGAAGAGCTAGTGGTTTGTTCAAAACAGAAGCTAGAATTAGTTTTCATAATTTGCCTATTGATAGGATAGAAGCACCCAGTGAAATACACACCAAGCTGAATTATAATTGCACTTGACTTTACTAAATGGGCTCTTTAAAATTTTGATGTTGGAAAATAAGTGATTAAAATTACTTTATTCTACTTTAAATACTAATTTTCCTTAAGTACAATACTGATAATGAACTGACATAGTCTCTTTGAGGAAGAAAAGCATGGAGGATAGCTCAGCAATCTTGGACTCCACTTGACTTGGGCTATGTACATACTCATCATCTAATAATGCACTCGCCAATCTAGGACCCTTTACCTTCATGTACTTTGCACAAATTCCTCTCTTCTAACAGATCTCCTAGCAATCTGTTGGCAGTTGAGGATGCCATCTGCATGGAACTGCATGTACACACCACCACTCTAAACAATGGAACAAAATTCTCCAACCACTGACAATCATCAAACAGTTTCAATTGAACACTATTCTAGCTATGTCTGAGTAAAAGAGTAGAGAGGGAAATCTATTCTAAATTTGTTTTGGGTACATTTATAAAAAACAAACAGTGTGTTGGAATTGAACTTTTAAAAAGAATCAATTATTTACCATTGTATGTTTATGCATAATTGGGTGTGCACAAGATTAAAAGGGAAAGCCATATCCACATTGAAAATATAAAAAGATTACACAATTTATATATGTCAGCCAAAATAGAGATCCACACAAGGTATGTCCTTATCAACCAAGCTCTTCTTTCTCTTGGGAGCCGTTAACAATATTCTGGGTGCTTGAGTGTCTTCACTAATGGGACATTGTCGTTCTTGGCAGTATTCTGTTCTGATTGCTACTACTGTTTTGCTTTTGAATAAAGTTTTCTTGCTTCTTTTCACATCTGTGTGAGCCTTTAGTTCCTTGAATAAAAAACCAAGAACCTGGAAACAGCCACCTGAGATATGAACCACCACTTACATATTTTCCATGGCCCTCTTGGGTGTCCTGAGGAGATTTGGGATAAGATCCCCAGCAGAAATATTGCATAAATGCTATGTTTTCACACACAATCATTGGCTTTACTTTTATCACACTG
>CABHPP010122490.1:9447-37162 GCA_902168425.1 Peromyscus attwateri | reverse complement strand
AAATACAGTTTTGTGGACTTAAAATGTGAATTTTTAGAAATAATGCCTTAGGGCCACCAGCTTTCTCTTTCCCAAACAGGGGGTAAAAGACCTCTCAGAAAAAAATAGCTTTTCCTGTTATGTCAAGAGAGGGTAAACATGGGGGGAGAAAAGGGGGGAGATTCCATGTAAGATGAAAAACTGTGTGAGTTTACTAAAGGACCACAATCTGAGGATCCAACTGTTGTCAGAGCAAGAGAAAGACTGAAAAACAAAGCAACACCAAACACATGGGAAAAGAACTGGGAAAAATAACCACCCTTGAGCAGTCTCTGTCAGGCTCTCATGCATTGTACAATTTGTTCAGGCGTTTCCAGATTTTAGCTCAATCACAACATGGTTGACACTAGAATAGAGAAGAAACTGAAACACAAAAAAAGGATGTGAAAACTGAAGGGGACACTACCAAGAAGAAGCGAAAAGACAGGAGGGAGTGAACCGAGACCAAAGCGGGGCGTGGAAATGCAGTTGAGAATTGGGAATGATTGGAAAAAATAAAGCCAAGGAATTTGACCTTGAGGACCTGGAGAGAGATGTGAAGCAATTGAAAGACAAGCTGGCCTACAAGTGTCCTGTGGTGTCCTCAGGTAAGTCAACAAAGTCATTGTCTGTCTTTTCCCAACTGACAGGCTATATTCTCTACAACATGAGGCAGACTGACAAACCCGTTAGAAATGCTCATTCCCATCTCTTCACCACACTACATGCTTGAACCTCGGTTTCTTTCCCTGAAAGAGTCGGAGTCACTGGTAAATATGCTCCATTTGGGGGAAGGTGAAAGGAGAAGCAAACAGAAGACTCAAAATGGAAAGTTGAGGTTTTAGTCTCAATTCTAAAATCTGGGTTACCTTTGGGTAGGTAGCACCCCTCTCTGATCCTGTACTGAATCACATCAGGGCAGAACAGTCTTTTCTCTGAGGTCCATTTCAGCCCCGATGTGATGTACTCTGCTACATTGGGAGCAGGTGTGCTGTTAATACAGGAAAACTGTTGCTAGTGACTAATTCATAATAACAATTCCAGGTTTCAAATCCCTATCAGTGTTGCATGAACTCTGAAGATGTGAACTCAGGCCTGGGATGTGGAGATTACTCACCCTAGACAGGTGGTTAGGGTGTTTCCAAACAAGGACATACAGGCCTGCCAGGGTCACCTCTCAGTGACTACATGGGCACAGCAGAGGACAGATCTGCATTGGAATAAGACATGAGCAGACCAGAATGCTCTCCCAGCCCCAGCGGAGCCGTCTGTCTTAAATGAACCTAAAGCCTATTAGCTGAAGCCTAATTACACCTTGGAAGTTGCTTGGAGAAAACAATTAAAAAGACCTTCAGCGACAGAATCTTGTCACTAGAGAAAGCTTTAGTAAGCAGGATATTCAAGTCAGGGAAAGCATCACGTTGAGTTGCCTTTGGCAAAGGGGAAGGGGCTCTTGTCTCCCAGCATCCTGCTGGGGACTCTGATGAGACAACTTGTTGTTTCATCACTGCTCTGGGGTAACATCCATTGTGCATGGTTATTTCTACAGTTGTGAGTAAGAAAAAAATTGCAAATTTTCTATCATTCAACATAGAAGCTGGGGAATGAATATCCAAAGCATGTATCTCAGATATAACCCGAACAGCCTAATTACTTCAATTTTCCCCCTTTCATTCTATGGGTTTCCTCTTCACAGGCATGGATGGGATTTTCCTATCTACCAGTTTCTTATTCCTAGATATTTCTGACATGTCAGTATTCTAAAAAAGAACCAAAAATTGCTCCCCACTGGTGCTCATTGGTTAAGAGTCTGAATGTTATCAATACAACTAACACCATCCCTGGGCTTTCTAAATATAGCCCAGAAAGCAAACTTCCAGGTGGAGTCTCGCTTCCTTTCATCACTCAATGTTCTCCTCATCCTTTCTTGCTCCCTGGACCACTGTAAATATCCCAAAGCATCCCCTGCATACAGCTGTAACTTTAGAAGTTTCAACTCAAAGCCAATTCTGTCGTAAATATGAAAGCAAAATGACTATTCTTAGGACAAATTTGTGCTTGCTGGGTACATTACCCTACCCTTAAAATCAATCCAATGACTTAGCAGAATCCTCTCCTGGTATTTCCACATCGCTGAGGCAGGCAGACTCTTTCCAGTGTTTTGTGCCTCAGTCCCTTACTTGGTCAACTGATGACAGGCTCATCTTTATCCCTCAAACTCACACAGACACTACATTTGGAGTATTAGATATGTTCCCAGGGAAAATCCAAGAACTGTTACTTTCCTGTGTACTGGGGTAGTTTTCTCAGAAAGTATGTGAAACTAGAGGAAGTATCAAGGTCCCACACAACTTTCCAAACATATGCATAGAAAACCTATCCATTTGCATAAGGTCTAAACATGAGGAAAAAGAGGGAACTATGAGACCCAGAGTGAACCTCAAAACTGGTCTGAGTGCCTACAGTCAACAGTAATACAAATTAATCTGTACCCTGTCATGCAGGGGGAAAGTCATTAAAGGCGACTATGGATCTCTGAGCCTTTCTAGATTCATTCCAGGCACGGTGAGCAATGAGGAATGAGGGTCCATGTTCTAGCGCAGTGGTTCACAACCTTCTTAATGCTGTGACTCTTTAATACATTTCCTCGTGTTGTGGCGAACCCCAAACATAAACTTATTTTTGTTGCTACTTCATAACTGTAATTTTGCTACTGTTATGAATTATAATGTAAATATCTGTGTTTTCCAGTGGTCTCTCAATCCCCAGAGGGGTTGCAACCCACAGTTTGAGAATCACTGCTCTAGTGAAAGGTGAATGTATAAGATAAACCACTCTGCCGGGCGTTGGTGGCGCACGCCTTTAATCCCAGCACTTGGGAGGCAGAGCCAGGCGGATCTCTGTGAGTTCGAGGCCAGCCTGGGCTACCAAGTGAGCTCCAGGAAAGGCGCAAAGCTACACAGAGAAACCCTGTCTCGAAAACAAAACAAAACAAAACAAAAAGATAAACCACTCTAAGATGGTCTCCAATGCCTATATGTATATTTTGTCTATTTATTGATTTGATATCTCTGTTATTGCTTGGATTGATGTCTACCCATTTATCCAGTATGGAGATGAATGAGAAAGGGTCCATGCACTTGAAGCAAGACCACGTCTCCTGAGTTTGGGCACTTCCTCGCTATGAAAATATTGCATAAATTTTCAGAAAGAAATCTAAGAATTATATAATCAATCAAGCCACTCAACTCTAAGGCTACTGAAGCTTTTTTTATCAGCCTCCTGAGACCTGTAAAGAAAAGGTCACTAAAGTAAAGCCAATACTGGAGCTTCTAACTGGGGCATGACTGATAACCAGCATACCCCAAATTATTTAGTGGTACTGGGCTTTCTTTATGCATATTTTCAAAAAAGATTATTCAGTGTCTTTCTCTCACATTAGGCCTATAGGAATCAATATAGTAATTTCTTATGTTGTTTTTCTGAGGAAGTATGCATAATAATGATAAATAAAGATTTTAGTTTAAGTACACAGAGATTTTTTTCAGTCCATAAATATGCTTACTGATAATGTGAAACAAAATGTAAATATGACTACACATTTATTTTTTAAGATTTTATTTTTTTTTATTTTATGTGTATGTGGGAGTGCCCGCATTACGTCTGTGCATTGTGCATGCAGGTACCCATGAAGAACAGAAATGGGTTCAAATTCCCTGGAACTGGAGTTATAGGAAGATGTGAGCTGTCTGATTTTGGTGTTGGGAACTGAATCTGGGTCATTTGCAAGAGCAGCAAGTGAGCCATGTCTTCAGCCTTGACTCCAAATTCCTTAACTTTGACTACCCATTGCTACATAGTCTAGACCACCCACATCTTTAAGTTACTTGCTCTGGGGTAATAGTTCACCATTGTGAGCCCAGTGACTCCTACTATCTTAGGATTTGTACCCTATATGTCTCCCTACCTTATTTTACCACAATTGGTCACACAATTGATGTGATTGATAAGGAAAAAAGTGATGGTATGTTTCTTCTACAGAGATGTCATTAACAACCTGGTGACTTCTGCCTCATGCCTTTCTTTTGAACTGTATGCTCTGGGCAAAGATTGCTATAATATTATGTGAATACTAAGACTTGCTTATGAGGAGACTCTTGTATGAAGAGAAGGAATTGAGGCTTTCCATCAATGATCACTTGAGTGGTTGTAAGCCAGGCCACTGGCCCAGTCAAGCCTGGAGTGGCTGCAGTCTTGGATAAAATCTCAGTAACTACTTGACTAAAGACCTTGAACCATAATCACCCAGCAGAGGTGCTAAGTAAAACCTGGTACATAAAACCTATACAATAATAGGTGTTGCCTTCAGCCAGTAAGTTTTGGGGAAATTGGTTATGCAGTAGAAGATAAGCCAATATGTTTTCTTTTCTGGTCTTCAAGGTTGATATTTATTTATATCTGTAAACCAATATAGTATAAAGTAAATTTTTATGTATTCCAAAAGCATCAATTTAGGAATTTCTTAATTTTCTAAGCAACTTAAATAACACATAAGATCTCAGTCTAATAAGGCATGCTGAAAAGAGCCTCCCACTCCTGTTAACTGTAGATCACAGGCTTCTTTGAGTAATGAGACACTCATATGCACATGTACACACCAAACACACATGCACAAGTATAATGTGTATAAATCTTACCAAGATGCTAAGCAGAAGGTTTTATCAAAATTAGGAGATGGGGGAACAAATTTAATTTTATTATCTCTTCAAGAAATGAAAATGAAATCAGACTCCCTCAATGCTTTATTTTATAGAGGAAGATGCCCACATCCCCTTTCCACAGACTGACTGTTGGCACCTGCAATAATCATGCCTGGTAATTTTTCAGTACCAGTGTTCTCATTATCCAAGAGGCAAACACTATTTGAGCATGACATGTTCACTGTCATGTTTCCCTGGTCAGCCCTCGGTGCAATTAAGTCAACTGACACTCAAGAAGGGCTTTGTGCTTCAAAGAAGTGTGCTCCTGTATTTTGCAATATTTTGCTAACATACTGGCGATGCCAGGTTCCCATTGCCTGAAGATATCCCACACGAGAAGCATAGCCCTGGGCCTCTCATTTTTAATCCTATGAGTTGTATTTCAGCATGAAATTACCCTACTCAACAAACCAAATTTACCACATCTACCGCCAGAGCAGTTGGTGTCCAGGATGCAATGATGGGAACTCACCCAGTGAGGTTTTCTGTGTGTTCATGTGATTCTAGACTGTTTACTAAAAAGGAAATTTTGGAATAAGTAAATTATTATTGCTGAACTTCCTTCTTATGACTTTGTGAAATAATTCTCTAATAAAATAGGGGGGTTTCTCATTAACAAGAAGATAAGAAATAAAATGTCGCCCAGTTTCTTTCATTTGTTAACTGAATGTGTCACTAACCATAAGTATGTGAGGTAAATTATACACTAATTAGCTTGATTTAGCCATTCCACAACTCTTATAAAGTAATCCTATGTATTATGCATGAAATGCTTATTTGCCATTTTAAAAAATTGTCAGAAGAAAAAAATATCAATAGCCATAATTAGTTACGTAACTTGTGAAATACACACTTCTTTTTTTTACTTCTTTTTTTTTCTTTTTGCCAGATGAACCAGTCCACAATGGAGGGAAGCAATACATCTTAGCTACCACATCAACACTTAAAACAAGAAGGAAGATGTTCAATATGCATTAATGACTTCCACATGCAATACCAGATTCCACTGTGGCCAAATAAAGAAAAAAAGTACTGCTTATTCCCATTAGCATTCCCTTAAGTTCTCTAACTCAAGACAATGGCCATGAATTGTTGTGGGATGTCTTTCTGTATGTTGTGAATATGTATTGCTATGACTGGTTAATAAAGAAGCTGCTCTGGCCTATGGCGAGACAGATTATAGCCAGGCAGGAAATCCAAGAGAGACAGGAAAGAGAAAGGCAGAGTCTGGAGAGATGCCTAGCCCACCACCCAAGGAGCAACATGCCAACAGACTGGTAACACCACAGCCATGTGACAAAAACACAGATTAACAGAAATGGATTAATTTAAGATATAGGAGCCAGCTAAGAAGAGGCCTGTCATAGGCCATACAGTGTGTAAATAATATTAAGCCTCTGAATGATTATTCTATAAGTACCTGAGGGATGGCAAGGCCGGGCAGGACCAGAGAACCTTCCAGCTACAGCTAATGGCTTACTCCACCAACCTTTATTATTTAAAGCTTAGATTATTTCTAAGGAAGACTATAATTATATGCTAAGTATTTTTACAGTATTTTCCCTGCATCCTTGTTCATTTTGCATCTACTCTGTGGTTCTAGAGAAACTTAGTTGGTTGTTGTTTTTCATGGCTTTAGCTTACATTTATTTACTTTGTATGCTTGTGTGGGGGCATGCACATAACACAGTATATGTGTGGAAATCAAAGGACAACCTGTGGGAGTCTGTTCTCTACTTCCACCAGCTGGGCATTGAGGATCAAACACATCCTCAGGTTTGGCAGCCAGTGCCTTTACCTACTGAGACATTTCAACAGCTGCCTTATTGAGTTTTCCATAATTTGATTCTCAGAGAGTTAGCCCCACTGGAATTTCACTAATCCAAACTCAAGGCCCAATGGATTTAATTGTCTAGAAGTTATATACTAATGGTGACAATTTAACCTTCAGTATACACATTTTTAATTATGAGAATCCAGCTCTAGGATGTGCTCAGACACCATGTCGTCATAAAAGGAGGTTGACAGAACTTGCCAATCAAATCATGTGTATTAGTAAGAATGCTCTATGCTTTATCCTATACTTTTCCATGCTTCACTCTATGCCTCTGAGTAGAAGCAGCTAATCATACACAATCTTGTTCATTTGTATGTTTGCTTGCTTGTTTGTTTGCCAAGATAAGCTTTCTCACTCTATAACACAGACTTGACATAAATTCTCTATATAGACCAGGCTGCCCCGAGCTTATGACCCTCCTACCCCAGACTTTTAAATACTGAAATTAGTGCCATGACACCTTGTCTCCAAAAGTAGCATCCAAGCATCTGAAACATGACTAGTGGCTTCTGAAAAACAAAAATTTTTATTCCATTTGTTTTAATTATAATCATATGTCATATAACAGTGGACAAAATAGATACATCCAGTGAAATGCACCATTAGGTAGTTTTGTTGTAAAACTAGCATGTGCATACTTAAAATTAGATGATGTTCCTACTGTTTACACACTTTGGCTGTACTAATTCCACTACGGTATGTGCAATCTTTTCTATTGCTGTGATAGGACACCATGGCCAACACACCTTATAAAAGAAAGTGTTTAACTTGGCTTATGCCTTCAAAAGCTTAGAGTCCATGATGGCAGAGTTGAGGACATGGTGACAGCAGCTGGAGCAGCTGCGGAGAGCTCATCTCTCACAGGCACGAGGCGGAGAGCACACTGGGAAATGTGTGGGACTTTTGAAATTTCAAAGCCTGACCAAAGTGCCTCCAATAAGACCACACCTCCTAATCCTTCCCAAACAATTCTACTAACTGGAGACTAAGAATTCAAACATGCAAATCCATTATCAACTGAGACACTTTGGGGCCTATGACTGTAATTTAAATCAGACTCCCTTGTAGGGTTGTGCAAATTAACTCTCTTGGATTATTAGATTTGTCCTTTTGACCTAAAGGAGCTTCGGAACTGCAAATGCTACCCCAGGAGGGCTAAGTGGTGCATGATTATATCTCACAGTCTCTTATTTGAGCCCACAAGCTGTGGTGGTATCTCAATATCCGCATAAACTGGGAAATTGGTTTAAGTAGTTGCCAATATTGGTATTTTTCTATCTCTTCTGTAGAAGATGTGTCTCTGTGTGCCCTGAAACATACCTTTCAGGTTCCACGGAGAGATTGAGAGTTACAAAGATCTGACAAGCGCTGCACCAGGGGTATGTGCATAGCTGGATGCTGCTGAAAGTGGCTCCTCTACAACCCACCTCCCTGAGAATGATGACTTAACTTGCTTCACTTTCCTCCTCGGTTGTGAAATTCCTGCTCCACATTTATTAGCCCTTCTTTGTGGGAAAAAGTGCACTGACTTTTAGCCAAAGGATGTCTCCTCTTCTCAACCACTAGGAAATCCTGTAGCGCTTTAAAAATCTTTCTGTTACAGTTCTTCAAAGAGACACCAAAGAGTAAGCTTGAAATTCATGACAATGGGGATTTTTGTTTGTATATTTCTTTGTGTTTGAGGGTTCCCAGCAGAAAGACCCTCATTGTAAAAAGTCAGTGGTGTGTGCCCTCTTACTTCCAGGCTCTTGTCTTGTTTAGAATTGAATGTTTTAAACGGTGCCCATGGGACTCTTTATTACGAGTGAGGCCATACAGATGTCTGATACTTCAATAGTTATGTAAGGGCCCAAGTTTACTGATTAGCCGTTAGTGGATTATAGTTCCCTTATGAAATGATTTCTTGCTTTTGAAGGGGTCTGTATCCATTCCCTTAAAGAGCACCACATATACAAGGTATATGTCTTATTCAGTGTTCTATTGCTTTGAAGAGACACGACACCATGACCATAGCAACTTTTATAAAGGAAACAATTTGATTGGGGCCAGTTTAAATTTCAGAGATTTTAGTCCATGATCATCATAATGGGAAGCCTGGTGGCATATGTAGTTGGAATTTTCTTTGGTCCACCAACCATCTCTCAAATAAAGACATAGAGACTTATTATTAATTCTGAGTGCTTGACTTAGGCTTGTTCCACTAGCTCTTTTAGCTTAATTTAACCTTTTTATATTCATCTATGTTTTCCTCTGGGCTTTTTATCGTTCTTTCATTCTGTATGTCTTACTCTCCTGTTTCCTCCATGTCTGCCTGGCTGGCCTGGCATCTCCCCAATGTCTCTTTTTCTTTCTTCCATCCTGCCTAAATTCCTCCCCCTACTTACTCTTCCTGTGCAGAAGTCCCACCTATACCTCCTCCCTCACTATTGGCCATTCAGCTTTTTATTAGACCAATCAGGTGCCTTGGGCAGGCAAGGTAAAACATCTTTACGTAATTAGACAAATACAACACATCTTTGCATAGTTAAGCAAATATTCTGCAACAGGCATGCAGGCAGACATGAGGCTGGAGAGGTAGCCGAGAGTTCTATATCTGGATTGCCAGTCAGCAGGAAGGAGAGTGTGCCCGGCTTGAGCTTTGAAACCTCAAAACTCACCCCCAGTGACACACTTCCTCTAACAAGGCCACAACCTACTCTAACAAGGCAATATATCCTAATCCTTTCAAATAATGCCACTCTCCATGAGCCTATGGGGCCCACTATCATTCAAACCACCACAGTACATATAAATTTATCACACACCTAATTCACTTGTCCTATTCACTAAGATTCTGAGGAACTTAAGGTTTAGTTGTCACTTTTGACTATTTAGAGCAATCTAGGGAAAAAGGCAACACCCAAGTTTTACTGGATCATTAGAAAACAGCTATGATCCAAATGGCAGAAACTCATAGAAAAGTAATGTTTATCCAATATTTAGCTTGATAGCTCTATTTCACTATGTTGTTTTCTAGAGAACAGTCATTTCCAGTCCTGTTTCAGAATTATACTTAGTTCTGAAGGAGAATAAAAAGCATCTATTCACTGTCTGTATCAATGCGTGTACCCCAGCCCTTCCCATCCTTTCTCTGTTCCAATCTGTAAAATCAAGTTCACAGATATGACAAGATTCCTCTGTGCAGATTATGAGCCCATGTCTTACAATAGCACATGGTTTTAAATTTTTTAAATAGCAAACACTATTACATTTTATTATGACATTTTCAAGCAAAATGTGTTTTTCATTAGCCACCTTTTTTTTTCCTCCTACTCTTCACCACCACTTTGTAGCCTTCTACCCCCTATAAATTCCTTTTTGATTGATGCTTCAAGGGTCTTATTACCCTGCTCCCCTCCTCAACACCTCTCTTTCTCTACTCTCATGATCTCTTTTGTATCCCTCCTCCCTCCCCCCCACACACAGGTTATAAAGTAGGACCCACATATAAGAGACATCATTTGATGTTAGTCTTTCAGATTCTGAGACATCTTTCCTAATGTAATATTTTCCAGGAATAATAGTCTGAAGATTCATCCAGATAGTTCAGATCCAGGTATCTAGATACTTGCCTAGATCCTTGCCTCGTTCTAGAGTTCTTTAGTTGATTGCATGTTCAGCTGAGATCACCAGTTTGGGTCCTTACACCATTCTGCTTTAGTTTCTTGAGTTTTGAAACCCCATTTTATCAGATACAACCTTTTTTTTTTTTTTTTGCTCCATTAATTTGTTTTCCTGTTCCTCCCTTCTTTGAAATTCATGAGTGTAATTCTTCTCCACCTTGATCTGAGTTTCTATACTTACTTATCAGCCTTTTGTGGTGATATTGTGTTCCCCAAAATATTGTGTACCTTAATAAACTTATCTGGGGTCAGAGACAGAACAGCCACAATGTTAAACAGAAGTTAGGCAGTGGTAGCACACGCCTTTAATCCTAGCATTCCAGAGATAGAAATCCCTCTGGATCTCTGTGAGTTCAAGGCCACATTGGAAACAGCCAAACACGGTGACACACGCCTTTAATCCCAGAAAGCCAGCCTTTAATCCCAGGGAATGGTGGTAGAGAGCAGAAAGGTATATAAGGCGTGAAGAAACTCGAGGCATTTGGCCTGGTTAGGCATTTGGCCTGGTTAAGCTTTCAGGCTTCTAGCAGCAGTTCAGCTGAGATCCATTTTGGATGAAGACTCAGAGGCCTCCAGTCTGAGGAAACAAGACCAGCTGAGGATCCGGCGAGGTGAGATAGTTGTGGCTCGTTCTGTCTCTCTGATCTTCCAGTGTTCACCTCAATGCCTGGCTCAGGTTTGATTTTTATTAATAAGAACTTTTAAGATTCATGCTACAGCCTTTCATGTTTTTGTTTTATGGACTTGACTTATAAACCTTAAATGCAAAAACAAAATGTGTCTTACAAGTATAAAGTGATTGTCCCAACTGTAACATGGCAAGCAAAGGGAAGATGACTGGGTATATGGCTTTTATGTAATTGACCTACATAAGCTCATAGGGAGTGGCAATATTGGGAGGTGTGGCCTTGTTGAAGTAGGTGTGGCCTTGCTGAAGGAAGTGTGTCACTGTGGGGCAGGCTTTGCAATCTCTTTTGCTTGAACTTCACTCAGTGTCACAGTCGACCTGTTGTTGCTTTCCGATCAAGATGTAGCCAGCACCATGTCTACCAGCACATCACCATGCTCTTCACCATGATGATAATGACCTGAACTTTAAGTTCTGAAACTTTAAGCAAGCCACCCCCAATTAAATGTTTTTTCTTATAAGAGTTGCCATGGTCCTGGTATCTCTTCACAGCAATAGAAACCCTAAGACAGAAGTTGCTACCAGGCACTGAGATATTGCTGAAATAAGCCAGACCATGGAGTAATATGGACTTTGGTACTTTGGGTTAGGAAAGAGGTAGAATGCTTTAAGCACTGCTTAATGGGCCATACTAGTAGCAACATGGAAGACAATGGCACTGAGTGTGATTTGATGAACTGTAGCGGCTACCTCAAGAAGTTTCAAAGGAGAAGAATTTTAGCATGTTGCCTAGAGATCATTCTTGTGATATTTTGGTGAAAAAATGTGGCTGCTTTTTGCCCTTGTCCAAAAAGTCTGCTTGAGGCTAACGTGAAGAGTTTTGAATTAATTTCACTGGCAGAGGAAATCACAAAACAACCTAGGATAGACTCTGTTATGTGGTTATTAGTGGTAACTCTAATGAAGAAATATAATGAAAAGGAGCAACCTGAGCAAATAAAAATACAAAATACACAGAATGAGGAAAGGGGCACCGGAAAGTGAATAGAGCTAAATCCCATGTTCAAGGAGATAAACAGATTAAGAAATTGAATAAAGGAAGTGGTGACCTCAGGGCAAGATCCCACCCAGCTAATTGTCCAACTTGTGAAAAGTTACTAAAGAAAAGCTTAGAGCTGAGTGTGGTGGTGCATACCTTTAATACCAGCACTGGGAAAGCAGAGGCTGGCAGATCTCTGAATTTGAGGCTAGCCTGGTCTAGAGATCCAGTTTTAGGACAGCCAAGCTCAGGCAGTGAAGGACAGAAAGTTGGTGAAGATGTAATTGAACTAGGGGGGCATGTTTCAGTACCAATAAGCAGCAGAACTTGGCAGCTTTGACCACATGGTTCTGGAGTTAAGGATAGAAGAAAGGGGTTATAGAATGTTCCCCCAAGACTAAGAAATGCTGCTGAGGCCAGGCATATGTCAGGAGTGTCCCTGAATGGAGACGTAGAGAGGCAATTTTATGAACCTATGAAGTTGAAGCCTGGATTGCCTTTGAGAACCCATGATGTTGGAGATGCTACAGTCTGCTGAGAAAAGCTGCTAACAGAGAGTGGAATCAGCCCAAAAGAAAGAAGTGTGTTTCAGTCAACAGAGCTGAATGGATTTAGAGATCTGAAGAATATTTTGATATCAGACATGGAGATACAGAGTTGGGATTTTCCCCAAAATATGTGATCTCTTTTTTGATTTTGATTTTATAGGGGACTATAGACAGAGATTACATGAATCTCAAAAGAGACTTTAAACTTTGGGCTTTTAAACAGTGTTGATACTGAAAGACTATAGTGACTTTTGAAGTTGGGCTAAATGCATTTTGCATTATGATATTGTTATAAGCTTATGGGGGCCAAGTGGAATGTGGTAATTTGAATATAATTGGCCCACATAAACTCATAGGGAGTGGCAATATTGGGAGGTATGGCCTTGTTGAAGTAGGTGTGGCCTTGTTGAAGGAAGTGTGTCACTGTGGGGGCAGGCTTTGAGGTCTCTTTTTCTTGAGCTTCGCTCAGTGTCACAGTCCACTTCCTATTGCCTTCTGATCAAGATGTAGCCAGCACCATGTCTTCCAGCATGTCACCATGTTCCCATCACGATGATAATGGACTGAATCTCTGTAAGGAAGCCACACCAATTAAATGTTTTCCTCATAAGAGTTTACCATAAAAAAACCTAGTGTTAGCTAGGCGGCAGTGGCACACGCCTTTAATCCCAGCACTCAGGAGGCAGAGTCAGGCAGATCTCCGTGAGTTTGAGGCCAGCCTGGTGTACAGAGTGAGCTCCAGGCCAGGCACTGAAACTACACAGAGAAATCTTGCCTTGAAAAATAAAAGAAACAAACAAACAAACAAAGTAAAAAAACATAGTGTCTATTCACAGCAATGGAAACCCTAAGACAATGGTCTCATTTATCTCCCATGGCACTTTCTGGCCTAAGACCTGGAAAAGTTTGCCCTGTGATAACAAGTGGGTCTATTCTCTTGACAAGCAGCATAAAATTTCCGCTTTCCACACTGCTCTTGCTTGAATAATAACACAAAATGTTGGAAAGCAGAAAACTATAAATCCAAGGTAGTGTTGTGTATTTTTAATCCCAGCACTCAAGGAAAAGAGACAGGCACATCTCGGTGAGTTCCAGGCCATCCTGTTCTGTAGAGCAAGTTCTGGTAAAGTCAGGATTAGTGAGACTGTTTCAAAATTTAAACCTGTGTAATAATAAATGGAAAAACTTGGGTTGACAGAACATTGGACTTAGAACTCTTCAGATCAGTTTTCACTACTTATTCAGACAGTCTTATGTAGCCTAGGATGGCCTTGAACTTCAGGCTGTCCTACCTCCACTTCTTGGATGCTGCTATTACAGGTATGTGCCACCAGATTTGACTTTATGTGGTCTAGATATCAAAGAAAGGACTTGGTGCACACACTATACCAACTAAACTGTATTCCACAGCCTTGATTTACACTTTGTTTAGTAGTGAGATAGTTGTCCAGAAGGGTGCTTTCAATCATTTATAACAATATAAATATTTTCATAATTGGAGAGAGGGTTCTATATTATCCTGTGATGTCCTAATGATTTAACAAAAGGAAATGTGTTGTTTGAATGACATATTTTTTCTTTACCCAACCATAAATAATGTCATCTGGCCAAGACATCAGAATTAGATTAATCTAACTGATAAATGTCAGCACTGACATCATTTCTAGGACAACTTGTTCTTGAAGAAAGGCCAACATGATGACCTATCTCTGGAAAGGTGAGTGGATTATTTAAATATGCTAACATTCTCTGCTACTGTTTGAATTTGTAGTTCCCCAACCCAGGGTGCTCACATACTTTGAATTAACCTAACAACCCTCACATATATTCCAGGATTATACCTGAAGCTTTGTTATGAAAGTACAGAAAAACAAAGTTATTCAGATAAGAAAGATGCTCAGCCTAAACTAAAGAATATCCTACGTGAGTTTATATACTCAATATTGAAATATTATTGAGCAAAGATATAACTGACTTTATCTCCCTAAATAATATCTAAATGAAAATTGTGGAAATATTAAAAGAAAAACAGTGCACAATGTTAAAAGATGATACATCTCCAGCCTATCTGGAGGAAGTTGGTATTCAAAGCATAGTTCACAGTAAAATATTACATTGAGCCTTTCTAACTTACATGACTACATCTCACCCCAGGGACAGGATAGAGTGGCAATAGTTTCTACTTTCTGAGCCAGAGATTAAATAATGTAAAGAAGACAGTCTTTTTTGCTAAGCTCCATTTACTCTACAATCTGATGCAGTGTACAAGCAAACAACAGAAGTTCCTGCTTCACAACTGCTGTTTTTGGCTATTTTGCTTTCAGAAAGCCCAATGGCTGTACACTGAGATGATCAGCAGAAGTGAAGAACAGCATTCTAAAGCACCCAGCCTCACTAAAAGTGATTCAGGAAGAAACTTAAAAACTCTGAGAGAGGATGTCTTTGGGCACCATTCCAACTCATTAGATCAAGAAAGCAGAGCAGATTTTCAGGGTCAGCTTCAGGGCAGCAGCCACCAAGTCCATTGTTACCTCTGACACTGCCAGAGAATCAGTCTAGACTAAAGTGGAGACAGCCCAGGAGTGTCATGGCAACTGCAGGCTACTGCAGGAGAGGAAAAGGAGCTTCCTGAGATACTCGGTACACAGGACCCAATCCGAGATGAGGCAGAGGAGTGCATATGTGATCCCTTCATCCAGAAGAACAATGTTCATTCCTGCCCATAATGTGACACTTCACTCCGAGGTGTCAGAAATGGAGCATCAGAGGATGCTGTAATAAGAAAGTAACACAATATAGGACATTCATTCAGAAAAGATCTATTGGAGCACTCTCCCCTCTTCCCAAAAAATTAGCAATCTGTAGTGGTCAAACTTCCTTGTCAACATGACTGGATTTAGATTCACCACAGAAACATACTTCTAGCTCTGTCTATGAGGGTGTTTCCAGAGGGGTTTAACCGAGGAGACGATATACTCTGATTGATGAGACCATTGTCCCACAGGCAGGGGTCTGGGGCTGTCTGAAATGGACAAAGCAAGCTGAACACCAGCATCCTTCTTTTTCTCATTCCTGACTGAGGAAGGTATGTAACCAGCCCCTCCTCCACTCCTGCTGCCATGTCTTCTCTGCCAAACTGTGGACCAAAAGAACCCTTCCTCCTATAAATTGCTTGTCAGGTATTTGTTCATAATAATAAAAAAGGGGAAGTGAATCCACTGATTCAGCAGAGGCTACTGCAGCTGTCTTCCCAGACAGTTTTCTATCAACTGCTCACACTGCTCACACCCAGGCACTCCTTCTTTGTTCACTAGCCTGCACCTTACAACCCACCTCTGCTCTCACCAGACTCATGGGGATAGTGGTGATAGGCAATGTGTGAGTGCAACAACATGAAATAATTTGTTCAACATTGTGAAATAGTCGAACTCAGGAAAAACAAACGCTATAAGACAAATGTGGCCCAGAGTCATAAAACAAACAAAAAATGTTTCAAGACAATGCAGTGCTGTTTCATAGTCAGCAAGAGCTTTCTTGTGTCAAACTAAAGTCTCTACCATTAATTATAGTCTTTCCATGCCCCACTCATTCTTATTGAAGGGTCCATAAGAAACCACTTCTAATACCTATTTTATATCTCTTCAAGAACTTTCCCATTTGTATGAAAAGACTGATGACCAGTAATGACTGAAAGTTGTTGTGCATGTTATATCTATAGACAACCCTATAGAACATGAAACAGAAACTATCAGGCCATGTGGGAAGAGACAACACCTTGGGGATGGCAGGGTAGCAAACAAAGTCCTGTTCAGCAGATGAGCCTTCTACCTTTTGGTGTCCCACAGCAAAGAAACAAAAGTCCAACTTGTTTAAGTTGCCTTAAGTCTGTCTTAAAGACTTTCGGGCTGTTAAACTCAACATTCTATTTGACTCTTATATTACACCAAACAGAAATAACTTGCATGGTCTAAATAGGCTGCATGGAAGTTGACCAGAGACTGACTCAAAGTTCTAGAAATCTCACTCAGGAAGCCAAGGATCAGAGCTGAAGTTAGGAGACCAGAGACACAGCCAATAGCCCCACCTCAAAAGTAGGAAATCAAGAGGAATCAGATCAAATTGATAGATTTACAAAAGCAGTGAGTCCTAAGAGAGAGAGCAAGAGCTGCTTTGTACTTGCTGTGGGAAGTCTACCCCTTGGCCCAGGCATGTGGGGTCAGCAACCTATTAAAGTTTGCAAAAATTGCATCTCTGCAGTGAACCTTGTAGAAATGCTCTGTGACCACTGACTATGATTATTTGATAGTTTCCATTCTAAAGTCATCAGGCTTATGAAATATGCTGTAGCCCCTGGTTCCCTAAATGTAACATGCTTTGCTGTCATTTGAGCAGAAAACTACATGAGAAGGGCAGGTTGCATGCTTCAAGCAGATTGGAAAGTACACTGCGTTAAGGAAATCCAGATTATTAAGAGCCTCTGAAACCACTGTGAGATACTCTTCACATCAGCGTTTAGACTGTCCCATGTGTCTACTGAACATTTAAAATGTGGCTAGTCAGAGTTGGAATGTGGTGAAGGTGGAGTTTGAAGATTTAGAGCAAACAGAAATCGAAAATGTGATTTATTTCAGTGTAGCTTGAATTAATTACCCTATGAAACGATATTTGGGGTATATAAAATATATTATTCAAATTATTGAGATTATTTTTATTTTATGTATGGATTTTATAAAATGTAAAATAATATGTAATTCACATTACATTTCTAACCACCTTACACCTGAGCCCTCTTCTAGGGGAGGGTAGAATGCAGCCTATTTAACTTGGGAATTTCCTTCCTTTCCTGGCTTGAAAAGCTCATATCTCCTGGACTAATGAAAACAGACATAAGACTGACACTGAGGTTCTCTGTATTGAGCCTCATATAGAGATCATTGCTGATTGCATTACTGAGAAATTGTTAAAGTGTAGTTCAAACCATTAACCTTTTAAAGTTCTATTTAAAGTAGCTGAAAACATAATGGGAGACATTTTTGAGTTACAGGGGATTAAACACAGGTAAGTCTCTCACCACATAAGAGCTATATCCACATAAGAGACGCTTAGCTCATCTCACTGAGCTAAGGAAACATTCACTATAAACTGTCCTAAGACTTCACCTGCTATTAGTACAGAGTGCAATGTATCCTTACCTAATTCAGGAGGATGAACATGGAATAAAATTAAATAGTAAGGTTTTTGTAAAGAGGGGAAAAGCAAAGCTTTTCCTGCTTTGCTCTGTCCTGAAAGGACAAACTGAATCTTTGAAAAATATATCAGGATCCCCTAAGGAACCATGGCTCATCCTCACATTGGAAAACATCTCATTGTTTAATTAGTAGGGGACATGTGAAGAGATTTAAATCAGAAGTTCAGATGCATAGCTTGACTAGGTTGTATGCACTTAACAGAGTTAAGTTTCAGTAAATCTGTATCATTTTCAGAAGCCTGGAAACAGCCACTACTGTGTGACATTGCTTGGATAGAAAACATGTTTGCATTGTTCTCTTCCCTTTGGAGCTCATCTAAGCAGCTCTCTGGATTAGAAGGAAACAATCACCATCCAAGTGGACAATAGCTTCCATTTCCATGGGAAGCCCTGGCATTCCCAAAGAAAAGCCTCTCCTTTTTGTGAAATGGCACATTCAATATGGTAAACAATGCAGTCTTCAAGAAAGCCTGCTTCCTTCTGCTTTTTTCTTTTTTTCTGGACCTCATTAAATATTTTGCATAAATTCTTTTCTATTTTTTTGTTTTGTTTTTTTTTGAGTTAAGGTTTCTCTGTGTAGCATTGGCTGTCCTGGAACTTGCTCTGTAGACCAGGCTGGACTCCAACTCACAGACATCCACTTGCCTCTGCCTCCTGAATGCTGGGATTAAGGTGTGTTTGACCACTGCCCCAAAATTGTATTGTTTTAAAACTGGATTGCTTTTTACTCTTTTCTACTGACAAAGGGAAGAATACATTGGAGCTAACTTAAAGCTGTGGGACTTTATTGCACAGAGCAGAAATAAGGAAGACGGGTATGCCAGACTCTCGATCTCACCCTCATCCAAAAGGGAGGACAGGAGAGTAGAGCAAGTGTACCATACAGCTGCTGCACACTTCTAGCCGCTGAGCTGTATCATTGACCCTGAAGGAGAGGACACTTGGGACACAGTTTCATTTCCCACCATGGTGGAGGCTCAATTATTCTTCCTGTCCCTCCTGTTACACTGATCAACAGCATATCTCTACTCTGCTGCTCAATTTTATGCTCATTAAACAAACACTGTCATGGTGCCCTTGGTGTCAAGTAGAATAGCTTTCCCATCCTGCTTCATTCTCAGAACCCTCTCATTATTTTTATATAATTCTGTGGACCTTATTAGTGTTGTTGTGGTAGTGTTTGTGTTGTTATTATTATTGAGATTAGAGGTACCTACTTTCTATGTGGCAACAAAATAGGAATTAAGCACCGCCAGAGCACTATTGAATACTATTAAATTCTTCTTAATTGTATATCTTTATTGAAATATCCATTTTAATATTTTTATGTAAAGGAAGCCACTGGGGGTCCAAGGTGATTTGTCTCCCTAGTTAGCAAATGTTAAACCTTTATGGAATCCTTAAGTGAAGGACTACAAGCCAAGAAGCAAGCCAGGCTTCCTGCATGCTAACCCAGTTGCTTTGAACACTCCAAGGACACCTTGAAGAAATAACACTGAGACCACCAATGCTTACTGTTGAAGCATAACTCTGGCTCCATGGGGCACTGTAGCAGCCACAGCTGATAAAGAAAAAAAAAAGTGTATCAGATATTTTTTTTTCAATTTCAAGAATCAATGAATTCCTAGTAAATCTACATCCATATTCACCCAGTCCCGAGAGGGAGCACTTTTCCTGGTGGTCCAGAGAAAAGAGTAATTAGTGCAATAAGCACTTTCATTTGTACACTAGACTGTGCTAAGCAAACAGCATGCTGTGATTGGTGGAGTGGACTTTTGCCCTACCCATTACTGGTGTAGGCAGGGAATTTACCTCTCACCTTTTCAGTCAGCAGGAGATATCAACCTACATTGCCTTCAGTTTTGAAACTTTGGACCAAATAAAGGTGTCTCCTGGATAGTCGGTTCTTGCCTGCTTTGGATCTGTCATTAGTACAGAAGACTGAGTTGGTTATTTGAAAAGGAAATGACAGAATAACAGCAGCCATGGTGGCAATAACAGCTGAGCCCTCAACAGCCATTGTCTAAGAAGTGACATCATTGCAGCCATGGCAGAAATGATGGGGAACAAAGACAACAAATGACAAGGACAGTGATAGAATCAAGACAGGGTTGAGAGTCTAGGCTATAGAAAAGGTTGTGAAGAGCCAGGGAAAAGGAATAGTAGGGTCCAGCAACAGAATGAAATCCAGTGAGCTGCCAAGCGTTATGATTCAAGTCTCAGACACTTTATCCCTCAGAACTGTAATACTAGCCTGAATAACAAAGGCTGAATCTGATACTTCGGGCCCAAGACAATATACTGTCTAATACTGGCAACACATGAATCTATATGGCCAAGGGTTCCAGAATTGAAGCCTGTTTGAAAGCTGTAACACCAGAACCCACACACATCACTGCTCACTATCTGCTGTTGCTGCCCAGTGTTGCTAGAAGTTAAAGATTACAAAAGCTTCCTGAGTTCCAGGGCCACTGGTGGTTAAATCCCAAAGCAATATGTCACCAGCACAAGTACCCAGAGTCACAAGCAAGAGTCCTCAAGTCTCAGGGTTTAAAGATATAAGCCTCAGGTTCTCCAAGTCCACTGTATACAGCTTGGGAACACAATAGGCTAGGATTGACAATACCAGTAGAGTTCTCCATACTGGTCCTCAGATAGAACCCAAAGATCTCCACCAGCTGATCAGAAATACTGTAGTCCATTGTCTTATTGCAATGGAAGTTATTGATCATGAATTAAAAAATATTACTAGTTAAAAGCTGAAACCTAACTAATTGAGCAGTAAAATGATATCTTCACTGACAACTGCAAATGTATATGACATTTTGTGTTTTCTATCCATTTGAAAAAACACACGGTTTATTCACAATTTCTTTTCAAGGAGATAACATATTTAACTTGAGTACCAATTATCACAATGTAGATTTCCATTTTATTCTTTTATCCTATTAAGATTGAGAACAAAAATCTACCATAAACTTGAGTTATTTTTCTTTGTTTTACAAAATATATAAATTAGCTTGAACAGCTTATTCCAAAAAATAATAAGAGCTTTTCAACTATTTCTCTTTTAATTACTCATTAAAGATATGCAGACTGATTACATACTATTGAACAAAAATCAAAATCATATTTACTTGTCATAATATTTTCTCTCATTAACACAGATGTTTTTTAAATATTAGTTAGATAAATTAATACTCAGAGTCATCTTGGAATAAAATTGTAAATCTTATGATTATTTTTATATTCCTTACTAAGTTTTATTTCAACTTTGATGTGGCTACTTATTCTTGATTTAATTAATGGGTCATTATAGTTATAAATTAAATAATTTATGACCAAGTATATACTAAACTCTTTAATGTTATAGTAGATCCTGCTTCTTCAGAAATATGCCAGTATGGATATCTTGAGTTGACTTCTTGATAAAACAGCTAAACTAAGAATAAGTAAAAGCATGATTTTAAATAACTTACTAGGTTATTCTAAAAGTAAAGGGTTCTGTTGATCTCATAAAAGGAAGTGAAAACAGGACTCCTGGGAACGAGAGCATGAAACAGAGACAGCTTTGTCCTGAGAGGCTCTGCCAAGCCATGGAGACCTTGCATTCCCATTTCAACCTAGTTACCTACACAAGCTACAGGGTACAAGACACAGGAGTTCTCCAGAGCTTCTAAGTGAGTTCTGTATTATTCTGGAACCTTGCAGAGTAGCACTTTCAGTGTGGAGTTATAAAAAGAAATAAACATTGACAAGCAAAAGAAGCCATTACAGGAAATGCTTGTCTCTAGCTAGGTGCCAGAAGTCAATTTTTTTCTGTATGTATTCATTTTTCTAAGATGGGTTACTCATAAATATTATTTTGAATTTACAAATTAAGATCTGAAAGTTTGAAATCACATTTTCTGGATTTAATCATGACAGACACACTGGTGTTCGTTCATTCAATATTCTGAGAGAATTCTCATATTCCTAAGTACCCCTAGAATTGTCCAGGGTGATGTAACTAATACTGAACAGAATAACCCTGGAACTGAAGACACAGGACAAAGGAAAACACATACACTTGATAAAGTAGCTCCAGGATATAAACTCAAAAATTCTAGATGAAAATCACAGTGCCTCAGAAGGTTCCCAGAACATCCAACAGACCTTGCATGAACGGGAAATCAACCCATGCTGTTACAACAGAAATTTGTGGACTGTTAATCTAAGTTGACCATGGAGTATGCATCCCGGGTCATTGACAGATTGGTATTCACTAGTACTCAAAGAAAAAACATAGATAAACTCTGAGGAATATGCATAACCCATATCCAAAATTTAGAAAATATTTTTAAAAAGTCACAAAGATTGAAGTCAAGATGAAACAACTAGTACAGAAACGGACTTGAGAATTCTACACATTGCAAATAAACAACACAAAACATGCAATAATATTATAGTTACCCTCACCTCATCTGTTCCCAAGGAAAGCATCCTAAGATAGTCCATAGGTTCACAAAACCATAGATTGGCTTGATTCCAATCATAGTAAGACAAAATACATGAAATACATGTAATATGATATGCGGAATTACGTAGGTAATACATATTACATAAATACACACATATATACTGGTAAGAAATGCTTGTCAAATGAAAAATAGACACTCAACGAATCTAACTATTAAATTAGGGAGGGAGAGAATAAAGGCATTTTGACCCAGCCATAAACCAAAAGTGTTCCTTGCCAACAGACAGTGAGAGGAAATTTAAAAACTATGTTAAACATATGAAACTCTATACTGCAAAAAGAAAGAATAGACAAATATACAACTATACCTTAAATATGTGGATGATCCCAAACCAATATTAACAGTCTCATAAAGCAAGCATACAAAACTTCAATATGTAACAACAATTAATCAAAAAGAGGACATGAATTTTAAAGGGGGCAGGGAGGCATATATGAGAGAATTATGAAAGAACAAAGGGGAGGGAGGAAATGATGTAATTATATCATAATCTCAGAATATAAAAGAAATTTAAAGATTAGGTCAATGAAAAAGTTTCAGTAAAGACTAGATTATACAAAAGCACAAATGAAATGCTTACCTGATAGAATGAAGGTGCCAAAATTGGAGAATATGCATTGCTCTTAAATTTGTTGAACACAGAAAATTAACCATATGAAAGACCATAAGCTTTCTCTGACAAATTTTAAAAACATACATATTACATTTTCTAGCCAAAAGGCAACTGAATTTCAATTCAATAACAAAAACATGCCGGGCGGTGGTGGCGCACGCCTTTAATCCCAGCACTCGGGAGGCAGAGGCAGGCGGATTTCTGTGAGTTTGAGGCCAGCCTGGTCTCCAAAGTGAGTTCCAGAAAAGGCGCAAAGCTACACAGAGAAACCCTGTCTCGAAAAACCAGAAAAAAAAAATAACAAAAACATAACTGATAATTGTACTTATTACTGTGATACATAAGGACATTTAAATACAAGTATATATTGTACATTGAGCATATGTACAATGTAACTTTTTTAAGTATCTGAGGAGCTGGAATGATGGTTCAGAGAATGAAGTGCTTACCACTCAATAGTGAGGACCTAAGTGAAAGCCAGGTGCAGCAGTGAGATGGGAAGCTGAGATGGTGTGTTTCAGCTAGCCTGACATATGCAGTGGCCAAAAAGGGTCCCATCTCAAACAAGATTCTGTGTCACATGCCTACATTCACAGACATATATGTGCATCATTAAGATACACACAAATTTTAAAGTTAAATAAGAAAAATAATGTATGAGAAGGAGGGAGAATTAAAACCATTAACAAATGACATATGACCCAATCAAAAAAAATGGGCTATAGATCAAACAGAGAGCTCTCAAAAGAAGTGAAAAGCTGTGCATCATCCTCAGTAATCAGAGAAATAGCAAGGAAAACTACCTGAGATTTCATCTTATCCCAGTTAGGAGAAGAAAGCACGGGACAACAAATACTGTGGAGGATTCAGCGAGGGGCATCATTCACTGTTGGTGGAATTAGAAGCTAGTGCAGTCACTATGGAAATCAATGTGAAGAATTCTCAAAAATCTAAAAACTATCTACCATGTGACCCAGCTATATCACTTCTTGGCATATGAGCTAAGTACTAGATATCCTACTACACTGACGTATTTTAAGCCAAGTTCACTGCCTTTCTATTCACAATAGGTAAGAAATAATAGCAGCCTATATGTCCATCAATAGATGAATGGGTGTCATAGTCAGGGTTTCTGTTGCTGTGAAGAGACACCATGACCACGGCAACTCAATTCTGAATATTTATTCCCCAAATACAAGGGTACCCACATGTAAAAGAAACATTACTAAGGCTTAAATTGCAATCAAAGCCCACACACTAATAGTGGGAGACTTCAACACCCCACTCTCACCACTGGACAGGTGACTTAACAGAGTGCTAGACAGAAACTTAATAGAGTAATAAGAGACCTAACAGATGTTATGACTCAAATAGACTTAATAGACATCTACAGAACAATCCACCCTGACACAAAAGAATATACCTTCTTCTCAGCATCCCATAGCACCTTCTCTAAAATCGACCACATACTTGGTCACAAAGCAAATCTCAACATATATATATATATATATATATGTGTGTGTGTGTGTGTGTGTGTGTGTGTGTGTGTGTGTATGTATGTATATAAAATTGGAATAACCTTCTGTATTTTATCAGACCACTATGCCTTAAAGTTAGAATTCAACAACAACACAAATTACAGAAGCCTACAACTTCATTGAAACTGAACTATGCTCAACTGAATCACCACTGGATCAAGGAAGAAATAAAGAAAGAAGTTAAATACTTCCTAGAATTCAATGAAAATGAATGTACAACATACCCAAATTTATGGAACACTATGTGTTGTGGAATGTTCTGTATGGCAAATGTGTTGCTAATAAAGCACTGATTGGCCAGTGGCTAGGCAGGAAGTAGGCGGGACTAACAGAGAGAATTAAAAGAGCAGGAAGGCAGAAGGAGTCACTGCCTGCCAACCTGCCAGCCAGCAACCGCCAGGACAAGCAGCATGTAAAGATGCCGGTAAGCCACGAGCCATGTGGCAAGGCATAGATTTATAGAAATGGATTGATTTAAAATATAAGGACAGTTAGCAAGAAGCCTGCCACGGCCATACAGTTTGTAAGCAATATAAGTCTCTGTGTTTACTTGGTTGGGTTTGAGCGGCTGTGGGACTGGCAGGTGAAAGAGATTTATCCTGACTGTGGGCCAGGCAGGAAAACTCTAGCCACAACTATGAAATCAGTGCTAAGAGGAAAGTTCATATTGATAAATGCCTACATAAAGAAGTTGGAGAAATCTCACACTAGGAACTAACAGCACACCTGAAAGCTCTAGAAGACAAAGAAGCAAAGTCACCCAGGAGGAGTAGATGCCAGGAAATAATCAAATTGAGGGCTGAAATCAATAAAATAGAAACAAACAGAACAGTACAAAGAATCAATGAAACAAAGAGTTGGTTCATTGAGAAAATCAACAAGATAGACAAACCCTTATCCAAACTAAATAAAAGACAGAGACAGAATATCCAAATTAACAAAATCAGAAACAAAAAGGGAGATATAACAACTGACAATGAGGAAATCCAGAGAATCATCAGGTCATATTTCAAAAACCTCTACTCCACAAAATTGGAAAATCTAAAAGAAATGGACAATTTTCTGGATAGGTTCCATATACCCAAATCAAATCAAGACCAGATAAACAATTTAAATAGACCTACAACTCCTATGGAAATAGATGCAATCATTAAAAGTATCCCAACCAAAAAAAGCCCAGGACCAGATGGCTTCAGAGCAAAATTCTATCAGAATGTCAAAGAAGAGCTAATACCAATACTCTTCAAATTGTTCCACACAATAGAAACAGAAGGAAAATTGCCAAACACTTTCTATGATGCTACAGTTACCCTGATACCCAAACCACAAAAAAGATGCAACAAAGAAAGAGAATTCCAAACCAATCTCCCTCATGAACATTGATGCAAAAATACTCAATAAAATACTGGGAAACGGAATACAAGAGCACTTTAAGAAAGTCATCCATCATAATTAAGTAGACTTCATCCCAGAGATGCTGGGATGGTTCAACATATGAAAATCTGTCAATGTAATCCATCATATAAACCAACTAAAAGAAAAAAAAACACATGATCATCTCATTAGATGCTGGAAAAGCCTTTGACAAAATCCAACACCCTTTCATGATAAAGGTCCTTGAGAGATCAGGAATACAAGGAACATACCTAACATAATAAAGACAATTTACAGCTAGCCAACAGCCAACATCAAATTAAATGGAGAGAAACTCAAAGCAATTCCACTAAAAACAGGAACAAGACAAGGCTGTCCACTTCTCCCCATATCTATTCGAAATACTACTCGAAGTTCTAGCTAGAGCATTAAGACAACAAAAGGAGATCAAAGGGATACAAATGGGAAAGGAAAAAGTCAAACTTTCACTATTTGCAGATGATATGATAGTATACATAAGTGACCCCAAATTCTACCAGGGAACTCCTACAGCTGATAAACATCTTCAGTAATGTGGTAGGATACAAGATTAACTCAAAAAAATCAGTAATCCTCCTATACACAAATGATAAATGGGCCGAGAATGAAATCAGAGAAATGTCACCCTTTACAATAGCTACAAAAAAATATAAAATGCCTTAGGGTAACTCTAACTATACAAGTGAAAGACCTGTATGACAAGAACTTTAAGTCTTTGAAGAAAGAAATTGAAGAAGATATCACAAAATGGAAAGATCTTCCATGATGTAGCTTGGTGGTGGTGGCGCACATCACTAATCCCAGCACTCAGGAGGCAGAGGCAGGTGGATCTCTGTGAGTTCGAGGCCAGCCTGGGCTACAGAGTGAGTTCCAGGAAAGGCGCAAAGCTACACAGAGAACCTGTCTTGAAGAACCAAAAAAATAAAAAATAAAATAAATAAATAAATAGCAGCAAAGGGATTGAACTGGAAACTATACTTAGTAAGGGAACTCCAATCCAGAATGACAATCCATTCCCTGATTTGTGTCTCCCAGCTCTGGTTCTTTCAGCCTTGAGTATTTGGAGAACCCATGAAGAGAGGAGAGTAGCAGGGGACCAGGGTGGGTGGGAGTGGGGAGGAGGAGATTTAGAGGGCTTAGTAAGACACTTTAAGAGGAGAGGGGGAAAATTGAAAGGGGACTTCTGTGGGGAGTGGGGGAGGAAAACTGTTAAAAAGGGAGAGGGATACAGGATAAATAAGTAACAGTAAGGATGTTTGAAAAAAATGAAAGCACTATTTTATAAGCCTACTTTAAAATGTGCTGAGCAGTGGTGGTGCATGCCTTTAATTCCAGCACTCAGAAGGCAGAGATAGTGGATCTCTGTGAGTTCGAGGCCAGCCTGGTCTACAGAGTGAGTTCCAGGGCAAGCTCCAAAGCTACAGAGAAACCTGTCTCGAAAAAACTATGTGTGTGTGTATATGTATGTATGTATGTACGTATGTGTATATGTACATATGTATGTATGTGTATATGTATGTATGTATGTATGTATGCTAATCTATGTGTACACAGCTTAAATGGAGTTACCCTACACAGGGTGATAATGATCACCAGGAGCCAAGGGCTGTGTGGTAGTTTGAATGAGAATGGCCTTCATAGGCTGTTATATTTTGAATGCTTGCTCTCTAGTTGGTGGAACTGTTTTGAGAAAGATTCTGATGGAGGATGTGTGTTACTGGGAGTGGGCTTTATGGTTTCAAAACCCCATGCAAGGCTCCGTCTCTCTCTCTCTCTCTCTCTCTCTCTCTCTCTCTCTCTCTCTCTCTCCCTCCCTCCCTCCCTCCCTCCCTCCCTCCCTCTCTCTCTCCCTCTCCCTCTCCCTCTCCCTCTCCCTCTCCCTCTCCCTCTC
>CABHPP010122488.1:25755-43549 GCA_902168425.1 Peromyscus attwateri | reverse complement strand
AAAAAAAAAAAAAAAAAAGAAAGAAAGAAAAAGAAATTTGACCAATAAAAGCTAAGTTCTATATTGAAGGCCTCTCAAGCAGAACCCAGCATTGCAGACAGGTTTTGCCCTTCCCCCTTCTCTCTCAGTTGGTAAACCATTAGATTACATTCCTAAAACTAGCCCCCAAGCTCTATTCCCTTATTTGGGCACTGACTCATTCCTGAGACTGACACCAAGGTCCAACTATCAAAACACAAAGGTCCAAGAATCAAAATTCATTATTTGGCTACACTGGATAATCTGTCCAATCAGGACTTACCAACTCACCCTAGCCCAGACTTCACCTTCTCGCCAAAAAAAAAAAAAAAAACCCCTGAAAAAACAAACAACAAAATAAACAAAATACCTGTTGATTTCTGAGTGCCTTTATCCATTCCAGAGGCAGCATCCCCCACTCTCCACCTCCAACTTGCCCTCAAAGGTAATATTCTTTGTGCTGAGAACTTGGAGTCTGGCATGTTCTGTACTGACTCTGAGCTCTGCCCCACCACATGGTTGCTCTGCCTTGGATCATGACTCAGATCAATCTACAGGACCCCCAACCAAATTTTCACACTTTCTGGACTATCCGGTGCCTACTCACTTCATCCTACTGTGGCTAATTGATGAGTTTCCCCTTACTAGACATCCTAAGCATTCCCCAGGACACTAGTGATGACTGTTAAGTGTCACTCATCACAACTCTTGTCTTTTGAGGATGAGGATAACACACCCACCACTGCCTTCAGTGGCCATGGTGGACTCCTGTGGATGGTCCGTAGGCACAGTCCATACAGTTTGGCTTAGTTTGCAGCGTTCCTTTCATTTTGGTGGCTGTACCACTAGAATCCCGAGTCTATTCCTGTCAACAGGTTGTGGATTTCACCTTGGATTACTGTGTCCCTTGCTTGGTGACAGAATTTAAGTGAAGATCTTCCCTCCCAGAGACCTCTGTCAGCAACTATATCATCTTGGGGACAACTTTGGCTCCTGACTTCCACTGACAGAGGAGATGTACTGAAGACTCCAACTCACATCCAACGTTACTGGTGCATCTTAGCACTCAAAAAATGGCCCTTATATTCCATAGATATCTAGCAAAAGAAACCCTTGCAATTTTGTGGGCACATAGATCAAGGACAGAGGCACCCCTGCCTTTCCTTCCTCCGGTCTCCAAAGATACCCCATTCCTCGGCTTGTCCCTGCCTGCTTCTCTCTCCACTCCAAGCTTTCCCCTTGCACTTTCTGTTGTCTTATTTGCCATCAAAACCGAGTCAGCTGGGTTTTCCTCTCAAGCCCTCTGAGCGAGTCTGGGATTTTCCTGTTGCAGCCTTTCTACAACAGTGTTCACAGGCCCCAAACTCAACAGGCCTCTGGGCTCCAAACACTGCCTGAACTAATGGCCCACTACTGGCTGGCTCTGCCTTTAGAAAGTCCTGTGCTCTCATTTCCTGCCTGTCACATGTGCTGCTCCTGCACTTTCCCCTGTGTCTGCCTTTCAGACGGCTGGCTCCTTGGTTCCTTTTTCCCATAGGCTGTGGGCTTCCCCTGGACTCTCTTCTCAGGCTGCTGCCACACTAGGTGAGCTGCCTTTATACACACTCTGACTTCTATTGTTGCAACTGCCACATGCTCTCAGTTCACAGCTACAGGTGAGCAGCTGCAGCTGCCCTCAGTCAGGCTGTGCACTGCCTGTGTTCTCCACCCAGGTGTGCTATGAAGCTTCAGTAAGTCTCACACTTCACTGTCATCATCAAAAGATCTGGTGAGACACCTGGTAATTCTTAAAGGGACGAATCAGTTTTTAACAAAGTGGAGAGAAGAGTTTATTTTTTCCCCCACAATAAAAATGAGATACATGCCAGGCAGTGGTGACACGTGCCTTTAATCCCAGCACTTGGGAGGCAAAGGTAGGTGAATCTTTATGAGTTTGAGCCCAGCCTGATCTACAGAGCAAGTTCCAGGATAGGCTCCAAAGCTACACAGAGAAACCCTGTCTCGAAAAAACAAAAACAAAACAACAACAACAACAACAACAAAATGTTAAATTTGAAAAAATTTAAGGAAGCAGTAGTTACATATAGTATGCATTCACCTTTTGTGAAGCAGATGTTAAATTCACAGTCCACTAGGAACAGAATTATTCCACAAGACTGGAAAGATTTAGCTACAGCAGTATTGAAAGCTGGTCCTCAGTTACAGTGGAAAACCTGGTGGAGAGATGAACCTAAGCCATTGAACAATGAGGTAGTGTTAGAGGTTATGTGATTTTTCCAAGATCAAGTCCTCGATGAAGACCATTATGCTGATACAGAAAGATGGGTTGCATTTGCTGATCACACCTTGGCCCTAATCCATAGAGAAGATTTGAATCCTTGGGTCAAAAATTGAAGAATAAGGAAAGAGGGCTGAGACATTTACTAAAATTATAGAAGGCCCAAAGAAGCCTTCATTGATTTTTTACAAAGATTGACTTCAGTTGTAAATAGAATGGTTTCAGATAAAGAAGTTAAATGAATATTAATTCAATCTTTGGCCTTTGAAAATGCTAATTCAGAATGTAAAAGGGGAATCAGGGCTTTAATGGCAAGATCAGCACCCAGAGGATGGACAGATTAGAAATACAGCTGATATTGAATCTCACACTTTAATGATACTTGGATAGAAGTGACTTCTAAAAGTTTTGAGAAAAATCAAAAGGTTAGATGTTTTAATTGTGGTAAACCAGGTTATCTGAAAAGGGATTGTAGGCAAGGCAATTCTAGAAACAATGATATTTCTAGACAAAAAATCCAAACAGAAGGCCTCAGACTTCTGAAATATTTAGAAGGTTTGGCAAAGCCCAACACCGGACTAATGAATGCAGATCAAAATGGGACAGGCAAGGTAAACCCCTGCCATTAGGAAACACCATAGTGGGGTCTCTTACAGGCCCCTATATCAAATTTCATTCAGTCATACCCTATCAATATAGGGGAAACTCTTCCACAGAACAATTAAATGACTTAACACCTACTATAAAAAACCATACTGATCTGGATGATAGAACAACAGCATTAGAAGATAAAACAAAAATTTCAGGAGAAACCACAAAGCAAATGTTTTGGCAAACTTCTATAAATGATCAAAGACCAAAGTTAAAAATACAAACAAATGGCATTGTAATTGAGGGTTTGGTAGACAGAGGGGCAAATGTAACAATAATTGCTCCAGAATCTTGGCATACAAATCGGCCTCTTCAGAAGGTAAATGTTCAGCTTTTAGGGATTACAACTTTATCTCAAGTAAAAGAATCCACAAGATGAGTCAAATGTATAGGATCAAAATGGCAGAGATGAAAATTAAAGACATATGTAGATAATATAGCAATGAATTTATGGAAAACTGAAGCCATATGTAAATAACATAGCAATGAATTTTTAGGGATATTATTAATTACAATTTAATACCCAAATTAACATTCCTCCAATTTCAGAAATAAATAATTTTGTTTCTGGGAAAAATATTAGAAGGTATTATAAAAAGCAGACACGCCGGGCGTTGGTGGCGCACGTCTTTAATCCCAGCACTCGGGAGGCAGAGGTAGGCGGATCTCTGTGAGTTTGAGGCCAGCCTGAGCTACCAAGTGAGCTCCAGGAAAGGCGCAAAGCTACACAGAGAAACCCTGTCTGGAAAAACCAAATAAATAAATAAATAAATAAATAAATAAATAAATAAATAAATAAAAATAAAAAGCAGACACTAACCATTCAGGTTTTACATAAACAGGGCACAATGGCTGCTGACCTTTGAAAGATAACAACAGCCCTACCCCCTACCTTTAAAATAGTTAATTGACAGTCTGTTAGGATGGAACAATGGCATTTTACATCAGAAAAATTACAAGCCTTTGAAGTTGGTACAGGAGCAGCTAAATGCTCAGCATATTAAAGAATTGACCAGACCTTGGAATTCTCTTGTATTTGTTATTAAAAAAAAATCTGGAAAATGGAGAATGGTAACAGATTTACATCAATAAGCTGAATCAGCCAATGAGCTCTTTATACCCTGGAATTCCCTTGCTTTCTCTATTACCTAAAGAATGGTCTACCACATTGATTGATTTAAAATATTGCATTTTTACCATACCTTTGCAAAAACAGAATAGAGAAAAATTTGCCTTCACAGTGCCTACTTTTAATAATTCCTGTTAAAAGATATCAATGGAAAGTCCTTCCACAAAGATTGTTGAAGCCCTACCTTGTGACAATATTTTGTATAACAGCCATTGGAAATAATTCATAATCAATTTCCTCAATTTATAATTTACCATTGTATGGATGTTTTCTTACTAGCAGATTCACACGAAAATATTTTAAAGAAAATGTTTAGAGAAGTAATAAAATTACAAATTGCTCCTGAAAAAATACAAAGAGGAGATTCCATTAATTACCTAGAATATAAGATAGGTTAAAAAAAATTCAACCACAGTTAAGTACAAATTAGGAGATATCAGTTATGAACACAATGATTTTCAAAAATTTCTGGGAGATATTAACTGCCTATGGCCAACAATGAATTGACAACTCAAAACTAAGTAATTTATTTCAAACCTTACAAGATGATAAGGTCTTAAATAGTACAAAAACATCAGCAACTGAAGCTGAGAGAGAATTGGCTTTGATAAGAAAAAATTTACATGATGCACATGTAGATCATTTGGATCAACAGCTAGATGTATTCTGGTTATTTTACCTTCTATACATCCCCCTACAGGAATTCTAATACATAGAGAAGATAACATCTTAGAATGGATATTTTTACCACACAGAGTAAAAAATGAAAGACCTATGTAGCAAACTTTTCTGAGTTGATTCTAAAAGGAACATTAAGACTTCATCAATTAGCAGGAATAGACCCAGGAGAAATTGTGGTACCTTTTATTAATGCTGAAATTTCCTCATTGTGGACAGAAAATGAACATTGACAAAGAGCTTGCAGTAATTTTTGGGGAGAGAATAACAACAAATATCCAAAAAGCAAGACATTTCAGTTTATAAAGAGAACTAATTGGATCCTTTCTCACATTGTACAGGAACCACCAATTTCTAGAGCCCTTTACATTCTCTACTGATATAAACAAATTACAAAAGGAAGGTTATACATCAGGAAATTTAAGTAAAGTGGCTCAAAGCCCTCATGATTCTGTTCAAAAGTCAGAATGACATGCTATTATCATGGTATTATTAGATTTTCCAGAACCTCTTAATATAGTTACTGAGTCTCAATATTCAGAAAGAGTTGTTTTACATATTGAAACTGGTAAACTTATTCAGAGTATTCATAATTAACATGGTTATTTATTCAATTTCAAGAAATAATCAGAAATAAAAATCATACCTATATATAACATATATCAGATTCCATATGGGTCTACCAGGCCCTCTAACACAAGGTAATGATAAAATTGTTCAGCTACTGGTAGGTTATATGTTAAAAGCCTCAAAGTTTCTTAAAAAGCACTATCTTAATAGCAAGGGGTTAAAAAAAGATTTTTCTATCACTTGACAACAAGCCAAGGAAATTATAAGAAAATGTCCTACTTATTCTTTGTATAACCAAACACCACTACCTGCAGGAAGTAACCCAAAGAGTACTCAATGAAATGAAATTTGGCAAATGGATGTGTTTCATTTTGTAGTTTTGAAAATTAAAATATGTTTACCATACCATACATAAATAATTAAAACACCCAGATATAGATTGCACAATGCTTTATTAACTTTATTTTTTTAATTTTTAATGAGAAAAATTAAATAAGAATTTTTTTAATTTTAATGAGAAAGGAATGACACCTGGGGACAGACATTGAAGAATAGAAAAACTGCTGAATTAAATCAACCTGTATACTTTAAGGATGTGTTGACCTCAGAATGGAAACTAGGATACGTGTTATGTTGGGGAACAGGTTTTCCTTTTGTTTTCACAGGAGAACAAAAACTATATACCATCAAAATTGATAAAGACTAGATTTGAATAGAAGAGAGTTCTTGATTAGAAGAGGTAATAGTTCTTCAAATAGTGTGACTATTCAATTTAGCCTAACTCATAAGACTAACAAATGCTTTTCATTTGATCAGATATAACTTGCCTAAAGGGAAATTTCCCAAAGTGTGGAATTGGTAGAGTTTTGTTTTCTTTCCAGGAGAATGAAGACATCCAAATAAGTAATCTGAAGACTACTGGGCAAATGAGCCATCTGGAAAAAAAAGGATGAATGATCCAGAGTAAATGTCCAAGAAAAAGAGTAACTGGCCTATTTGTATATCACATTTTCAATAGTATAAAATTTCATAAATCTTCCCAAATGTTTTTTTCTGCTATTCTCTACAGACATATAATGCAAATTGTCTTTTGTGTAGTCTCAGTTCAATTAAAACTTCAAACTGTCTGGAGTTAGAGCGTGGCTCTCACCTTCTCTAAACCTAAGTATACTTGTTAAAGGAAAATCCAAAATCTCTGTCTCATGTCAGAGGAGCCACCTGAAATGGGACAGTTCCAAAATTAAGGAACTATTCTATTTCTACCTATCTCATAATTCTTTGGTTTTATTTTGACTCTTTAAAACTTTTCTTAAGGTATAATTATTATCTCAAAATTTGATTAATATCTATACTCAAACTTTTTGTCATGATATTAATTGTTATATAGAGCACTAACTAGTTCTAGAAAAAGGCTTTATATTTCTGTACATGATTTCAGGTTTGAGTCTCTATCAGGTAATTAGGAATTAAGTTTTTGTACTCTGGAAGTACATAACAATTTTCATCCTTTAACCTCTTCGAGGTCTGCGGTATATGACATTTAAAATGTTTAACTTTTCTGCAGTGAACCATGATCATTCTTAACAGTGACCTTTAAATTCTCCAAAAGGAGGATGGGGCCCCATAAAGATGATTCTACCTGGATTGTGATAAATCCACCAAGCCAACAAACACAACCCTGAGATCAGCTTTATATTACAAACTGCTCAAGACAATTTCAAGGTGGCTAGCTGAGATGATCCAGCTTCACAGATTACTCTAGCCAGGATTTCAGTTAAGCTCTCCACCTTCCCTTACACAGAGACTGGACAACAAATGCTATTCTTAGCTTTCTCAGGAATTGACAACGATCATAATTTTTTTTCAGGGTCTTTAGATGCTGTCACCCCCAAGATAACAGGAAATTATTTTAGGAACACAATACCCATATTGCTAAGAGGCAGGGTGTGTGGTTTTTGGTCATTCAGTGAATTACAGATATTTGTCATTGTTTAGGGGGTTTGGTTACAAGTTGTTATTGGTAATGGCCAACAAAAGAGCTGAACAAAGGAGATTAGATTCAGGGATCTCATTCTAAAAAGAGAAAGGGAAGGTATAGAAATGATAGGATAAAAGAGTGGATTATTGAATCTACTTTTAAACCAAAAAAGCAACTATTAATCTTAAATATTTTACATTGGTATGGATTTTTGTATATTGATACAAATTTGAGGTTATTTTTGTTATACTATACATATGTTTCTACTCTGGTATAAGATATTTTAGTATATTGATACAAATTTAAGGTTATTTTTGTACCTATATTTCTACTCTTGTTTAAGGTATTGTACCTACACAGCTTATTCAACAATGTAATATAAATTTCTAGTCCTTGAAAGTTATTATTATAAATGATATAGAATAATGAAGAAATATAGATTATTAGTTAGTCACTTATTACAACCAAAGTTGTAGTCATGTTAGGTATGTTTTCATGGTCAAACAGAGATATATTTTAGATAGATCATCTTCAGACACTTCAGAGATTTACAGATTATGTCACTTAAGAAGTTTTAATAACAAAGTTTTTGATAGCAATGAGACATGTCTGCTCTTGACAGCACCAATCTACTTAAGAGAATTGTCCAAATTGGACACACAGGACACAAAACAAAGTGACTGCTGAACTTTGCCAAGTCAAGGCGGGACTGCTCTTCAAAATTCCTTCTTCACAGAAAAATCCTGCCGGCCAAAGATGGATGCCACAAAGTTATTAAGAAACTTGGGTTACTGTCCAGGCAGTCAGCTGTTTCTGTCATTTCTATAGTTTTTGAAGTTGCTTGCTCTGCACTTCCTGTTTACTCAGGTAATATTACATCCTTCTCTGGTCTTTGATGGAGTTGAACACTAGATAGTTATAGATACAATTTTTCTTATTACTAAATTTAGAACAAAAAACTCACAATAGACATATAAAGTGTTTAAGGTTGAGAGACATAAAAAGATTGTTTGGGTTGGTAATGCAAGTTAGGATAGAAAGTAAATTAGATTCAACATTTTGGACTCACCAAAATAGGATAGATAATGCAGTATTTTCTCTGATTTTGTCAAATGCATATGGACTGGACATTGTTAATGTAATTCTTACATGTATATATTTCTATATAGTTATTTACTTATTGTATATAGTTTTACTATGTCAGTTGAATTTTATTTTTAGATAAAAAGGGGAAAGGTTGTGTGATATTTTGATTGTGTTCTGACAAATAAAGCTTGCTTGCAGTCAGAGGGCAGAGCTCGTCACTAGCTGACCAAAATTATCCACAGAGGTTTTGGAGGACTGCAGAGAGATAGGATAGGAAGTAGTAAGGTGGGGCAGATAGGGATCTCATTCTTTTTGGAGGAAGGAACAAAGCAGGTAGGAGAGGACTGATGGCTTCTCTGCTTCTGTTTCTTCAGGTTCTTACCCTGATATCTAATCCTGAATTTTTATTGATAAGGAATATTTAGATTAATGCTTCAAAATTACAATAGAAATACTTCTATATCCCAGTTTACAAAGAGTAAGACAGCAAATCTGTTCATCCACTAATTCTTTAGACTCTCAACTCTATGCTATGTACAGTTCTCTAGAACAAGGCTCCAGCTATAAATTATGGATGATATCCTTGGTTTTGAATACCTTATTTTCTTCTAAGAATTGGCATCTGTCTGGGATAAACTAAAGTAGACATACTAAACTAAATATGATAGGAAGAACACACTATGGGAAGGCAAGTCAGAAAAGAAAGGACTGAGGGTTTAAATACCATTAGGAAAATTTAATTGCTAAGGTCGTTCTGAGGGAAATATTTGAAATAGATAAGGTGATCAGCTGTGTAACCACATATATATTAAGTAAAGGGAAGGATGGGAGAATTATCTGAGACAGGGATACAGTCTGCACTATAAGAAACAGTAGAAGGGCAACACAGTGTGACTGGAATACATGAGAGAAAGGAGAGTTAAAGATGATTAAATAATCCATGATTCCAGGTGTCAGATTTTCATATAATTCATAACATGAGTTTTTATTTCTTGGTAGATTAGAAAACTGTGGAAATTTCAAACAGGAATCTGATCTCATTTAGAGTTGGAGTTACAATAATCATTTTGGGCTGCTAGGTAAAACAACACAGAAATAAAAAGGATCTAGAAATTCCTTAGTCCAGATTGGTGAGCATGGCTTGCGACTAGTCTGCTCTGATGAGAGCAGGAAGCCATGTTCTTTTATTCAACAGGTATCTGTTGAGTGCTTCCCTATCCCACACATGCATTAAACACAAAGCTTTCAGTGGTGAATATGCATGTATGGACTCAAGCTACTTACTCTTGTGAATAATATTGTGAATAGATGAGAAAAAAAGAATTAAAATGTTTAAAATGGGCATTCCAAACATATACACCCTACAGCTCTGATGAAAATAGATGCAGAAGCATATATTTCCTTTGTTCACTTAACCAAAGCAGAGCAGCAAAGATGCCATAAACAAAAAAGACAACCATGGTGATGATCCACTTCTGCCTCTCTATCAGCTCCTTTCTTTACACACTGTGGAAGAGATAGATGATTCATTCCTCAGTGCAAAAAATGGAAGACACTAACAAGTAGGAAAAAATTGCTTTTGAACAGCTGACCATTTTCTTGACTACAAGGGCTTAGTACTCTCAAGCATCAAGGATCCCGGCCTGCCAAACAATAAACTCTAGAAAATGAATTTTGATAATTCTAAGTAAATTATTCTTTACAACTGCCTATTCAAAAGTTGGGTATTATTCTTATACAGATCAACCATACTCTGTTTTCAGAAATTTAGATGTTTATTGGTTCATTGAAATGAGAGTTTGTGCATACCACAAAATGATATTCATAGAAATAGATGATGTATGTATGTTTACCTACAAAGAGCTTTACTTGGCAAGATTGACATTATAAGCATGCTGGTTCTTTGCACATTGGTTCATTTTAAAATTTCCTCTAACCTTCAGAGATCTTTCTTACTCTGTCAGATTTTAATGCTGTTTAATATGCTGGTGATTTGCAGAAGTATGGATAGGGCTTTGTGCTCTTAACCTATAAGCCAGTTTCTCACTGGTCCTTTTTACTTTGACACCATACCAGTCTCTCAAACTTAACCCCTGTGGTTCTACTTGGAACAGTCTGTCTCTAGTTAGTCCTATAAATGGCAACACTACCCATTCACTCACTAATCCAGAAGATGTGAGGAGCATCTTTTCTATCCCTCCCTGCTTTTATCTACTGCCATATTTTCTTGCTTCAGCATCCAAATATATGTTCAGTCTATTCAATTTTCATAATTCCAGATCTTATATTTCCAATTTTCTCCTAAATACATTCTTTAGTACAGGAAGTATTCTGTACACTACCAAAACAGATGTAGGATAGCAGAATATCATTAGGTTTCATTTTATCACTTCTTTAAAAAGAAAGACCAGTAGTATTTGGTCTTAGCCTAGGTCTCTTGCTTATCTTGTCTCTAATCTTTGGTCACCAAAGCAGTGTCAGGTATGGGTTCCATCTTGTGAAGTGGGCCTTAAGTCAAACCAGTTATTGATTGTTCACTCTCAGAAGCTCAGTGCCACCATTGCCTTAGCATATTTTGCAAGCACAAAAGCATTGTATATCAAGATTTTTGTGGCTGGGTTGGTGGTCATGTTTTTCTTTGAGTAGTTTGCAGAGTTCCTTCTCATACCAAAGACACTAAAACATAAGGTGAGGAATCTATATAGGCATGAATTCAACCTCTCCATGTTCAAGGTGTTGTGTCAATACTGTCTTCAGTAATGGGATTTGCTGTCAGTTTCTGGAGAGCAATAGTCTTGGCAACAAGAGACTGGATTACTTGGGAATTTCCATGGGATGCCTTTGGCAAACAACCCAAATTTAATGTGACCCAGTCCCAGTATTGAAGGCATTGTGTGTTGACAAGAGATGGCTAATTGTGACATAAGGGACCCAAAGATTCCACCATGATACTCCCACTTTCAGCAAAGTAGATACAAAATTAACTTGCAAAAGTTAGTATCCTTTCTATATACAAAGTACAAATGGACTGAGAAAGAAATCAGGGGAAACAATATACTTCATAATAACCTCAAAAGTATGTTGGAGTAACTCTGACTAAGGAAGTGAAAGAATCATATGATTGAAAATTCAAGAATTTGAAGAAAGAAATTATCAGAATATATAAATGATTTCCATGCTCATGGATCAGTGGGATTAACAGTAAAAATGGACATTCTACCAAAAACAATCTATAGATTTAATGCAATCTTTATAAAATTACCTCAAAATTATCTCAAAATTCTTCACACACCTTGAAAGGACAATTCTCAGCTTCATCTGGAAACACAAAAAACCCAAACAGATAAAACAATCCTGAACAATAAAAGAACTTCTAGAGGTCTTACCACTTCTAATTTCATGTTGTGCTACAAGGCTATAATAATAAAAACAGCATGGTATTATCATAAAAATAGACACATTGATCAGTTAATTTCAATTGAAGTCACATAAACCTCCACATGCATGGACATTTTTTGTTTTTTGTTTTTATAAAGAAGGCAGCAATACACAGCAGAGAAAAGAAAGCATTTTTAACAAATGGCACTGATAAAACTAGATGGCTATATGTAGAAGAGTGCAAATAGATCCATACTTATCACCCTGCACTAAACTCAACTCTAAGTGGATCAAGGATCTGAACATAAAACCAGATACTCTGAAGATGATAGAAAAGAAAGTGGGGAATAGACTTGAACTCATTGGTACAGGAAAGGACTTTCTCAACAGTATAACATTAGCACAAGCATGAAAATAAATAATAAATGGGGTCTCATGAAACAGAAATTATTCTATAAGGCAAAGGAAACCAACAATCAGAAAAAGTGACAGCCTATAGAATGGGAAAAGTTTTTCACTAAGTGCATATCTTATAAAGGTCCAATATCCAAAACATAAAGAACACAACAACTAGATATAAATAAAATAAAATAAAATAAAACAAACACATTAGAAATGGAGCACAGGACTGTAGCTAGAGTTTTCCTGCCTGGCCCACAGTCAGGATAAATCTCTTTCACCTGCCAGTCCCACAGCCGCTCAGACCCAACCAAGGAAACACAGAGACTTCTATTGCTTATAAACTGTATGGCCGTGGCAGGCTTCTTGCTAACTGTCCTTATATCTTAAGTTATCCATTTCCATAAATCTATACCTTGCCACATGGCTCGTGGCTTACCGGCATCTTTACATGCTGCTTGTCCTGGCGGTTGCTGGCTGGCAGGCAGTGACTCCTTCTGCCTTCCTGCTCTTTTAATTCTCTCTGTTAGTCCCGCCTACTTCCTGCCTAGCCACTGGCCAATCAGTGTTTTATTAGCAACACATTTGCCATACAGAACATCCCACAGCACAGGACTTTCACAGAGAATTCACAATAGAGAAAACTCAAATGGCTATGAAATACTTAAAGCAATATTTATCATTTTTATCCAGAGAAATTCAAATCAAAACTACTTTGAAATTTCATCTTAAGCTATCAAAATGGCTAAGACCAGTAACACAAGAGACAGCTCATGCTAGTGAGGATGTGGAATAAAGAAAGCACTCATCAATTGCTGATGGTAGTGTAAATTCATATAGCCACTAGGGAACTCAGTATGGTGATTCCTCAGAAAGATAAGAGTCAATCTATGTCAAGATCCAGCTATACCACTTGTAGTGGTTTGAATAAAAATGGCCCCCATAAGCTCTTATATCCTGCTTGGTTTTGTTCTTGTTTTGATCCAATATTTCCTCATTATACTCTCTTACCTCCATTTTGGAATGGTAATATATATACTGTGACATTGTATTTTGAAAGTATGTGATCTGCTTTCTACTTTGATTTTACATGGGGTTGCAGTTATGAGATTGCCTGGAGTCTTAGAAGAGTCTTTGAACTTTGGACACTTTTTTCTTTTTCTTTTTATTTATTCATCTCTCAGGCAATACATCCAGACTGCAGCCTCCTCTCCTTCTACTCCCTTCAGCACTGCCCCTCTATGTACTCTCCCCTGGATCCACTGCTCCTCCTTTTTCTTTCAGAAAAGAGCTGGTTTCCCAGAGATATTAACAGAACACTGCATAACATGTTAAAATAAGACTAGGCACAAACACTAATATCAAGCCTGGCTGAGCAACCTAGTAGGAGGAAAAAGTTTTCAACAGCAGGCAGAAGAGTCAGAGACATCCTCTACTCTCACTATTAGGATTCCCACAAAATACCCAACCTAAACAACTATACTATATGTGCAGCAGACCTAATGAAGACCCATGCTGGCTCCTTGATTGACACTTCCATCTTTGTGCCCCTATAAGCCCTGCTTAGTTAATTCTGTGAGCTGTGTTGTCTTGGTGTCTTTCATCCCCTAGGCTCCTATAATCTTTTAGAGATGTAGGGTAGAACCAAACACAAATTGCATAAAAGGTCAATGAAATGATTCCTAATAGTATTCTACTATATTCATAGATAGCTCCCTAGCCCAATTGTCATCAGAGAAGCTTCTTCGGGCAGCTGATGGGAACAGTTGCAGAGACCCACAGCCAAGAAGTAGGTGGAGCTCAGAGAACCCTACTGAAGAGAGGGAGAACTTTGAACTTTTAATTAGTGTTGAGACTGATTGACTATGGGGACTTTTGAAGTTTGACTGAGCCTATTTTTACATTATGACATGGTTACAAGCCTTTGCAGGCTATGAAATGAGATGTGGTAGCTTGAATAAGAATGATGCTGTGGGATGTTCTGTATGCTGTGAAAATGTATTGCTATGGTTGATTGATTGATAAATAAAATGCTGATTGGCCAGTAGCCAGGCAGGAAGTATAGGCAGGACAAGCAGAGAGGAGAATTCTGGGAAGAGGAAGGCTGAGTCAGGAGATGCTGCCAGACGCCTCCATGAGAAGCAACATGTAAGATACTGGTAAGCCACGAGCCCCATGGCAAGGTATAGATTTATAGAAATGGGTTAATTTAAGATATAAGGACTAGATAGCAAGAAGCCTGCCATGGCCATACAGTTTATAAGTAATATGAACTTCTGAGTGATTATTTTATAAGAGGGCTTGTGGGACTGCAGGGGCTTGGTGAGACCTGGAGAGAAACTCCAGCTACAAATGGTGCCAGAACATGGGGCAAGAATTTCCACTTAAAACCCGAGAAAGCTTAAAAAAAAAGATTCTAAAATGGACCTAAAACAGCTTCCTAGTTGTCCCTCTCAAGTTAGCCACAGCCTGCATGTTTGAGCTACTATATGGCAGGTTCCTGGTGTGCGTGCTTGACCTGTACTATGGCGGGAATGAGGCCTCTGCAAGTCGCACATTATACTGTGTGGTGGATTTAGCCTTTGCTGATTAAAAAAAAAAAAAGAAAGAAAAAGAACGAAAGAAAGAAAAGGGTTTTGGGCTACACACTGTTGGATGGAAGCATAGACCCACTCACTGCCTCCCATGGCAAGGTATAGATTTATAGAAATGGGTTAATTTAAGATATAAGGTCTAGATAGCAAGAAGCCTTCCACAGCCATAGAGTTTATAAGTAATATGAGCTTCTGAGTGATTATTTTGTAAGAGAAACTCCAGTTATACAATGGCTCCCATAAGCCCATATATTTGAATACCACGGAGTGGTACTATTTGGGAGGAATTTGGAGATGTGGACTTGGTAGAATGGGTATGGCCTTATTTGAGGACATGTGTCACTGAGGTGTTCTTTGAGGTTTTGTGATCCCTAGCCAGGCCCAATTGTCTCTCATCCTTCCTGCTGCCTGCAGATCTAGATATGGAACTCTAAGCTCCTTCTCCAGAACCATATGTGCCTTCATACTTCCATACTTCCTGACATGATAATATTGAACAAAGCCCCTGAAACCATAAGCCAACCCAAATTAAAGACTTTCATTTATAGGAGTTGCCATGGTCATAGTGTCTCTTCACACCGTCCGGAGCCGACCGCCGAGGCGGGAAACCGGACCCGCCACAGACCCGCCGCGAGTCAAGCGGATTCTTGTCACGTTGGGCGCCAAATGTAGATGTAACCGACCGCCTTATTAAATAAGAAACACAGAGCCAATGTAAAGGTGAAAGCCCAAGAGGTCAGAGCTAGAAGCTTACCCGCTTTCCGCCAGCTAGCTTCTTCCGCCAAGAGAGCTCTCCGAAAAGGGGAGTTTCTTCCTGTGCGGTTGATTTATAAGGAGTCCTGTTTCTTCCTTCTCATTGGTTATAAACTAACTACGTGGCTGTCTCGTCACTGCCTCTCTGTCCAGACCTCCCAAGTTTTCTATGGTTGGTATTGAGATCAAGGGCGTGTGTCTCCAATGCTAGCTGTATCCTTGAACACACAGAGATCTACCTAGCTCTGCTTACCAAGTGCTGGGATTAAAGGCGTGCGCCACCACCGCCCTGGCTTTCGCTATGGCTTGCTAATAGCTCTGACCCCTAAGCAACTTTATTTATTAACATACAAATAAAATCACATTTCAGTACAAATAGAATACCACTATAGATACTACTCTTTGGGATATACCTAAAGAATACTTCATCCTATCACAGGGACATTTGTTATTGCTATTTTCATTTCTTTTTTATCTAATTTTCAAAACACATCTCTGAAGAAAGTGTCTGTGGTGGTTTGAAAGAAAATTGCCCTCATATGGAGTGGCACTATTAGGAGGTGTGCTCTTGTTGAAGTAGTTGTGGGCTTGTTGGAGGAAGTGTGTTATGTGGGGGTGGGCTTTGAGGTTTCCTAAGCTAGCTACTTCTAGTTCAGTTCACTTCATGCTGCCTGCAGATGAAGATGTAGGACTCTCAGCTCCTTCTGCAGCACCTTGTCTACCTGCATGTCTCCATGTCCTACCATGAAAATAATGGACTAAATATCTGAACTGTAGGCCAACCCCAATCAAATGCTTTCATTTTTAAGAGTTACCATAGTCATCATGTGTCCCTCACACAGTAGAAACCCTAATAAGACAGTTTCCCTGTACTTATTTTCTCATAATGGTCTAAGATGTGTCAAATTAACAATGGACAAGCTACAGAGCCCTGATTATTCTCAAAGACTAATAAATGTTGCCAAGAACATCTTTAAAAGAAAGAATAGTAGGTGTCCATCATATGTGTAACTTACAGTATCACCATTGTGGTAAATAGCTGTCAGTGGAAAGAAGAAAATAAGTTTATTGAACACTCACTCCATCTCCCTAAAGCTTGGCCCATAGATCATAGGGAAATATAAGTCTTTATTTTCCCAGGATGTAAAAGACTAGACATATGGACTAGAAAGTAGCAATAGAAAGAGAGAAGGTAAAGTTGCAGCATAAATCTATTTACATAAGATTTATCTCCTGCCTTTAAGGAGATGAGATGAATTAAGGCCTTTTGGTACAAAGTAAAAGATTAACTTTGAAGGTGATAGTTTCTGTCATATCCACCTTCAAAGAAATTCACTACAACTGTAGCTATAAACCATGTTCTTACCCTAGCTTTGGTACCTTGTGCTGCAAAATGTATTTTTCTCTAAGGGAATTAGAAATACATCACTGTCATATGGAAAGAGCTTGTGGCTACATATTTGGGAGAATTACTGGATGAAATAAAGATCTTTTCATAAAGAACTTACAGAGATATTATCATACTAGTGTGTGTCATGAATTTCCATAATAACAAAAATGGTATTTCCCAAGAATATTTAATTTCAGGAACCTTTCATTTCCCTTATGGCATCTGCTAATCTATAGTAAACAGTTTGAGGACTGTTACACTAGAATAAACGCTCTCAAATTCAGCAATGGAAATCTCATTATCTGAGTAACAAAGCTTCAAAGAAAATCTTCATACACTGATTTCCAAATACAGCTTTTCCTTTGAGGTTTAGAACAATCTTAGTGTAATATATTTAATTAGAATTTGGATTAGCTAGTTTCCTCTGAGAATCAGACATGAAGGCAAGGTTAGACTTGTCAAAGATAAATAAAAGAAAATGGTTATGAAAGAAAAGGAGGAGGTATGTAGGAGGTCAGAGGTATCAGATTATGATGGAGATACGATACTTTGCTTTGAGGAAAAGGAAGAACAGAAAGAATGAGAGACACACAGAGAGAAAAAGAGATACAGAGACAGAGAGATGAGAGAGAGGCAGAAAGAGACAGAGACACACAAAGAGAAAGTGAGATACAGAGACAGAGAGATAGAGAGAGAAAGAGAGAGGCAAAAGGAGACAGAAACGCACAAAGAGGAAGGGAGGTACAGAAAGAGAGAAGCAGAAAGAGACAGAGATACATAGAGAAAAAGAGAGATAGAGAGACAGAGAGAGAGACAGAAAGAGACATAGAGGATGAAACAGTGAGAGAGAGAGAGAGAGAGAGAGAGAGAGAGAGAGAGAGAGAGAGAGAGA